>QANX01001268.1:0-70418 GCA_003254975.1 Ochetophila trinervis
TTCCTTGTTTGTGGTGAACAAAATCTCAAACTTGGTTTCCTATGGAACAAAAGTATAACAACAACGACGACGAAGAGAGCAAACAATGATATTATATAGTAGATATGATTCAACAATCGAAAATAAAGTATTTTATATGTCAAACTCCATTATATGGATCAAAATAGTAAAATGACAATGAAATATTCAGCCAAAAAGAAGAAGAATAAAATGAAATCGATATGAAATTGCGAACAACGGTTTCTATATATGAGGAGAATCGATCAAAGGATAAACTTGTTAACGCAATTTTCTGGCACCATTAATTAATTTATTATTGAATATTGTATGTTCAATGTTGGGTATGAATTGGAGAGGTAGCTATCTCTCCTCTGTATATTTAGACATTCTCTTTTTGTCAGAATTTAAAGAGAAGAAACAAGCGGTGTGTGGGGAAACAAGCCAACCGAAACAAAGCACACATGCTAGGGAGAGAGAAAAATTGAGACCTATTTTTTTTTTTTTGTGTCCACTTTTTCTCGAACTTGTGATGTTGAGGATATAATTCATCCACTTGACCACAGGACTAGAAGATCGGGACAGAAAAATTGAGACCTACTTACTTAATATCCATGAGAAATTTTATGCAAAATTACAATAATTAACTATGAGTTATTTTTTGTCAATAATTAATTATGAGTTATTTTTTGTTAATAATTAATTATGAGTTAGTTTTTGTTAACATGTACACATAGACTTATTCGTTATTACACTCATAGTCCGTAATGTTTCTATAATCAAAAAGGGGAGGTTAACAATTATGAGGTTCATTACACTCATAATCCGTAATGTTTCTATATGAAATCGCTTCGTGCAGACAGCGTCCACAGCTTGACACTAGAAGCTTCTCATCATGACGTTCATTACTAAATCAAATTCAATCTTTTTCATGTTCTACACCAATCATGATAAGAAAAAGAATTGTGAATCTGTGATTTTGCTGTTTTACAATTCGGTACAATATCATATCTTTTCAGGTCCAGGTTACAAAGGGAAAACACATATTCAGGACTCATAAAAACATATTCGTTTGCAAAGATAGGAATTATCAGATTTAAAATTTGTGTCCTTTTGTTATGAGCAAGTAGATTTTCCATCTGCAATGCTCTCATTAATTAATATAGTTTACTTTTGCAAGATTCAAGTCCACGCTTTATATTTTCTTCGTCTGCTAACACATAAATCTTCATCATGTAACAAACCATGGCCATGGAAGCCATCTGAATGTCTGTGAGACAAACTTACATAAGTTTTTTTTTTTTTTTTTCAATTGGAACTGATAAATCATGTATAACCAGGAAATAGCCACAATATGTAATGACAAACTTTTACAAAGTAAGCAGCAGCAAACCCATTTATCCATATTTATCCAAAGCTAGATACTAATGCACTCTTCAAAAACAAAAGACATCAAATACTTCCAATCATTAGAGAAGCTGTTCTCTTACAAACACATATACCAAATTGTTGTANAAAAAAAAAAAAAAAGGTCAAAATCACCACCCATACAAACTAAACAAATAACAAAACTCATCAGCTTTCTTTAAAACTCAGTCAAACATGATAACCATTAGAACTGAGATTTTAAATCATAAAAAAATTAATTTTAAACCAAAATAAACCCTCTAAGATAGCTAAAAAAGAAGAAATACTTAATATTTGGAGAATGTGACTTTTTGTGATAATTTATTAGCTAAACGAGAAAGGAAACACTCTGGGTCTGAAATAGTACACTAAAGTAGCACCGTAGAACATAAGGTTCCTTTTCGCGAAATGAAAAAGAAGATTACCAGAATTCTAGTTAAGTGATGCAAAATAGACAAAAACGTCATTTAGTCAAAGACGATGTGCATGAACATCACGAAAATGATTTATTACAACGTACATGTGCATCATATTAGTTGGCCAAATACGATGCACAATGTGTTTCGCACATATACAGTGTGTCTCAATTTGTATGACGCTCAAAGTACATCGTTTTAAATTCAAACGATGTCATTTGGTTCAAATGTATTGTACATAAATGCCGTGGTTAACTTTCTACTGCAACTCTCATTGAAAGTCATACTTGTGCCACGTCACCACATGGCCTTGACATGTGGTTTTTGCGTGTCATTCATTATACGATTATATGATTTTTTTTTATATGTCGTATTTTTTTCAATATTAAATAAGACGTTCAATTTTTTAATCTTCATACTTAAGCAAAAAAATATAATTTCATCCCCCTTGTGAGATTACATTCTAAACAAAATTTCCAATTTATATCAAGTGTGTTTTTCAGATAAAAAGTCGGTGAAGTTGTATGAAAATTGAATGTTTCGGTATTTTGAACATAACAACTCAATTCTATCAAAAATTGTGCAATTTGTTCTTGAAACTTAGATGCCTTTTGTGTTTTGATAAAATATATTCCTTGTTTGTGGTGAACAAAATCTCAAACTTGGTTTNGAGCTGAAAGTAGTCATCAAAAGAAGGACTGGATTTGACTTGGAAAGCAGCAGAGAAAAAGGGAAGCAAGTTTTGCCCGTAATATTTGTTCAGAGCAATAAGCTGCAAACTAAATAGTCCACTCTTATCTGAAAGAACACAATCTTTAGGACTAACCCATTCCCCATTTTGATTTCCATCTGGGATCCAAATTGTTCTACCATCCTCACTATCTGGCTCCCACTTAAATTCGCTCAAGTAGCTATAGATTCTTACTATTGTTGGAAATTCAGAATGAATATCAAGGTGGCTGGCAATTAAGGGACATCCTTTGTCCACATCGACAATCACTCCAATTGCATTGAGCTCTTTCCTGTAGGATCCAACTTTTGACCCATAAAACTGTTCATCAATGAAGGGTCCATCTGTCTGCTTTAGATACTTACCCCACTTAGAATCAAATAACAAGCACTTGTTAGGAGGCCTATAACCAGCGTGCGTCTTTAACCATGCTTGAGAAACCTTCTTCATGAAAGCATCAGTAAAGGAGTAGCATGTCTCAGACAACAAAATTTTAATGCATTCAAGAAATGAAAGTGCACTGGCTGGAGTAATAAAGCTGGGATTCTGGGGAAGATAAAGACCATTAACCACAAATTTTGCACCATCCTTGAAATCCACAACAGCTCCCATACTTTTGAGCTCCTCTTTGAACTTGTGAATTTCCTTACCATAATATTTGTCACTGTCATCAATGAAAGGGAGGAGAGTAATTAGAGATACAGATTGCCAATCAGGACCAAAGAGAATGCAATCCTTTGGAGATCTATAATCACCAAGCCGAGTCCTCAACCACTTCTCCTCACGGATGCATTTCTTAACATCAGTCGGGAACTTATGGGGAGTGTTCCTCAGCTGTTTGTAACACGAAAGAAATGACGTAACATTTTCTTTCGTAACAGAAGCCTTCGATGCATACTCTCTAAAACAACGAGCAAATACTTTAGCAGCTTCTTCAAACTCCACTACCACGCCAATTTGTTTCAACTCATTTATGAAAGAGTAGATCTTGCTTCCATAGAAATTTTGGTCCATCAATGGCAGACCATTGAATACCTGAAGAAGGCAACCCCATTCACGATGGTACAAGAAAGTTTCACTGGGTGACCTGTAACCTACATTTGTCTTCAAGCATTTAGAATCTTTTAATGCTTTGACAAGTTTAACAGATGAACCCAAAATTTTCATGCATTCCAGCATCAAAAGAAAAGCCTCATTTGTAAGAGAAGNACATAAGTTTTTTTTTTTTTTTTTCAATTGGAACTGATAAATCATGTATAACCAGGAAATAGCCACAATATGTAATGACAAACTTTTACAAAGTAAGCAGCAGCAAACCCATTTATCCATATTTATCCAAAGCTAGATACTAATGCACTCTTCAAAAACAAAAGACATCAAATACTTCCAATCATTAGAGAAGCTGTTCTCTTACAAACACATATACCAAATTGTTGTAAAAAGTCCATATACTTAAAAATATACAAGGCTAAAAACATACCAAGCTAATCAGAAGGAAAGGCAGATGCGAGGAAATCTTCATCCTCCACAAATATTTGCAAATTCTTGGACTTCATTAAGAATGCAACTGCTTCTTCATTGAATTCCAGAACAAAAGCCAGCTTTATCAGCTCATTGAGTTCATATATATGGTCGCTGTTCTCCCATAGGACACCCTCAGATATTACTTCCGAAAAATATGTAGCAAACTGAATGATATACTTATGTCCTTTGGACATATCGACCTTCTGTGTGAAAAAAATTTCACTTTCCTTATCCCATCGTATCATTCTACTTGCTGTCACATTCACACATTCCCCAGAAGATAGTGATAGATTATAGCTTACAGTGATTGGCTCAACGGTCTCATTGACAGTAAGATTGAGAAGACCTTGGACTGCTTTCTGCCTCCTTTCTGCTTCCATTTTGATTGTAGGACCTGCTAAAAAACCGAGAATGAGCTTGACCATTCCTTTCCTAATGAATGCATCCCTTGGAATTACCCGCACAGGTTCAATGCCATTTAGCATCGATATCTCTTCTTTCTGTACCGATTCAGATATGGTTCGAACACCAATTTCCTGAAATATTTCGAGCAACTTTGTTCGAGGCAGATTTGGCAAGCTTGGTTGAGGGTACCAGACAAAGATGGAGTGAGGAGAAAGTTGTTCAAAAACATCCTTCAGTTGAAGATCATCAGCAATGAAAACATCGTTTTTGTTGGACAACAAAATTCCATCTGAACCTAAATTTACTGGTATTTTCACCAATCCATCAGCAAGAGTTTTCTTTGTTTTGGAGTTCCAGTGTGTTGTAACATATCCCCAGAATTTGCAACACTCATTATGAGACAATTGGTATCCTGAACTTTCCCAAACCTTCCAGAGCTGAAAGTAGTCATCAAAAGAAGGACTGGATTTGACTTGGAAAGCAGCAGAGAAAAAGGGAAGCAAGTTTTGCCCGTAATATTTGTTCAGAGCAATAAGCTGCAAACTAAATAGTCCACTCTTATCTGAAAGAACACAATCTTTAGGACTAACCCATTCCCCATTTTGATTTCCATCTGGGATCCAAATTGTTCTCCCATCCTCACTATCTGGCTCCCACTTAAATTCGCTCAAGTAGCTATAGATTCTTACTATTGTTGGAAATTCAGAATGAATATCAAGGTGGCTGGCAATTAAGGGACATCCTTTGTCCACATCGACAATCACTCCAATTGCATTGAGCTCTTTCCTGTAGGATCCAACTTTTGACCCATAAAACTGTTCATCAATGAAGGGTCCATCTGTCTGCTTTAGATACTTACCCCACTTAGAATCAAATAACAAGCACTTGTTAGGAGGCCTATAACCAGCGTGCGTCTTTAACCATGCTTGAGAAACCTTCTTCATGAAAGCATCAGTAAAGGAGTAGCATGTCTCAGACAACAAAATTTTAATGCATTCAAGAAATGAAAGTGCACTGGCTGGAGTAATAAAGCTGGGATTCTGGGGAAGATAAAGACCATTAACCACAAATTTTGCACCATCCTTGAAATCCACAACAGCTCCCATACTTTTGAGCTCCTCTTTGAACTTGTGAATTTCCTTACCATAATATTTGTCACTGTCATCAATGAAAGGGAGGAGAGTAATTAGAGATACAGATTGCCAATCAGGACCAAAGAGAATGCAATCCTTTGGAGATCTATAATCACCAAGCCGAGTCCTCAACCACTTCTCCTCACGGATGCATTTCTTAACATCAGTCGGGAACTTATGGGGAGTGTTCCTCAGCTGTTTGTAACACGAAAGAAATGACGTAACATTTTCTTTCGTAACAGAAGCCTTCGATGCATACTCTCTAAAACAACGAGCAAATACTTTAGCAGCTTCTTCAAACTCCACTACCACGCCAATTTGTTTCAACTCATTTATGAAAGAGTAGATCTTGCTTCCATAGAAATTTTGGTCCATCAATGGCAGACCATTGAATACCTGAAGAAGGCAACCCCATTCACGATGGTACAAGAAAGTTTCACTGGGTGACCTGTAACCTACATTTGTCTTCAAGCATTTAGAATCTTTTAATGCTTTGACAAGTTTAACAGATGAACCCAAAATTTTCATGCATTCCAGCATCAAAAGAAAAGCCTCATTTGTAAGAGAAGTTAAGAGTGAAGGTGGCTTTAGGTAGTTAACAATGAGCTGGTGACTTCCTGTTAAAGCTACTACCACACCCAGCAAATGCAGTTCTGTTTTGAAACAAAGAATTTCCTTACCATAATAGTCTAGATCAATGAAGGGAATGTCACTTATTTTCGCTGCAGGTTGCCATTCCTTCTTAAACAAGACAGACTCAACCGGAGCCTTGTAACCACAGGATGTCTTTAACCATCTTCCTCCTTTAATGCTGCTGACGAATTTTTCTGGTGGAAAATAGTTTGTCGTCAAAAATTTGATGAAATTAAGAATCGAGAACACATTAGCTCTTGTTAATGTGGAGGTAGCCAGATGCATGAGACGCTTGCCAATGAATTCACATGCTTCACCATATTCAGACATGACACCAATTTTTTTTAGCTCATCTGTGTAGTTCTGTATTCTGCTACCATAATAACTCTGGTCAATCAATGGAATATCAACAAGCACGTATCCATTCTGTAAAATGTTTCCCCATGACGAGGTAGGAAGAAATGATTGTGCAGGTGGCCTGTAACCACGGCAGCCATTCAATTCAACTGTCAGCCAGCTACCTTCCCTGATGGATGTCAAGAACTTATCAGGGATGGGACGGCCTTTATGACAACAAATCCAATCCAAAAGCAAGAATGCGTTATCCATAGTAAGTGGTGCAGACACAGCCGGGATCCCAACATTGGGAGGAGAGATATAAGGGACATCAGAAGCACCAGCATGAGCTTTAAGGAAATCAACAAGCTTCCATTCTGATGTAAATTCACCAGCAAAATGGCCTTGTCTCAAGTAGTCTTCTCCTAATTCAACATAGCCATTTTCTCTCCAAAGATTCGATTCAATCAATCTTGACCAATTACTTCCTCTTGCAGGGACTAGAACCCCATTCCTTTTCGTAATTACATTCCCATAGCTGTTTACAAGAGGAATGCTACCACCCAAAATACCAACTTCCTGAACAGAGAGATATTGTTTCAACAGTGAGTGATATAAGAAGTGAACATAGGTAACTGCAGGCTTCCGCTCGCTACCAAGAGAATCTTTAAGGAGAACAGCATAACCATATACATTAACAACGCCAACTCCCACTTGACTTTGAAGCCATTCCAACAATGAGTCCTTTGATCGGAGAGCTTCCTGTGTGCTGATTGGCATAAAAAACCAACTGCTCACAGATCTGAATTCCTTGTTCCAATTAATCAGCCATGAAATATGTTTCAGCTGTTGGGATATGAAAACCAGCCTCTCACCATTCCTAGTTTTGGTTCCCTTTATGCTGCAGATAGACACCTCCCCATGAAGATCCACATACTTTATGAGTGGTATGTTCTTGATGTCGGTGTCGGCAAATNTATATGTACTCCTCCTCCTGTATTAATACCCCCATTATGCTGTGTTCAAGGCTCTTGTTCTTCAAATATGTCCAAGAGAGAAAGTGCCTGTACAAAACAAAGAACCAAGGATTGAATTAGAACTCCCTAAAACGACATCGTTAAGTGGTGAATTCTAGATAAAGAAAAGTGCAAACTATATTACCTCTGGTATGTTCAACTCAAGGCGGAATTTGGGTCCATCATAATGGTGAAGAATTGGCCTGAAAGAGTCCTCCTCTAGCGGGTCACAGATTTTTCTAGTAATAACTCGTACCTGGTCCAAAAGATAATAATGGGTTAGTAGAAATTCCACATAACCAAAAAAGGCAAAACATAAAAGCTTCTTAAAGCTAAAGGGACAGAAAGAAAAATTAAAGTTCTATAGGAATCAAATAGTTGCAATGATGATTAATAATTATATTAACCAAAAAAGTGTCAAAATTAAGTTTAGACAAATTCAGTAGAACCCAATCAAGTATACCTGAGCTGGAAAACGTGATTCACCAGCGCATTTCTTATCCTCCCAAGCTGTAGGATCAATATTTGTCCCTCCAAAGCTCGCAGCCTGAATTTACAATTTAATTTACTAATTATTAGCAACGTAATAAAAAACCAAGACCTGAAAATTGAAATTCCTTTTGACAAGGTAAACTAATCTTTCTTATTTTAGTTGAATTGGAGAAGATGGAAATGAACTACAAACCTCAAAAATTCCATGGAGTTGGTGGGTGGAGTAGTTGTAGAGGAAAAGGGGCAAGCCAGGAGTTATGGCTCGGACTGAGTCTCGGTAACGTGGAGGCAAACCTACAAACCCATTTATTGAGAGCACAAAAATCATCAGCAAACTTTCAGAATATCAGAATAAACTCTTTAGCTTTTAAGAATTTTTTCATAAATTACACACACACGAGAAATTAGCAAGGAAAATAGGAAGGTATTGTTTTTATGACAACAACTATGAGCATTGAAATCTCAATTTGAACAGCAAATTGACATAATTAACAATCATATTCATCCAAATACTCTTTTGGGTATTTCTTAGAAAATAATTGATACTTAAAAAAACAAATAAATAAATTTAAAAAATAGAGAAAGATTAGAAGAGGAACATACCAAAAAGCTGCCTCTTGAGGTTCTCCTGCATAGTATCGTTGTTGCAGACGAAGATATACCCACCAACGGTTTCATTCCTAGGCAGAGACTCTGATGGTGGAAGCGTCTTGAACCTCTTCTCCGAAGCACTTTTGCCATCCTTGTTGTCATTGTTATTCTCACCGTTATTCTTCTTACTATTAGCATTCTTCTTCCCATTTCTAAATCCATGATCATCCTCGCCTTTACCATTATTCTTGTGCCCCTTCAGATTAATATTGTTGATATGATTTCCAGGCTTTGAATAGATCCCTTTGTTAAATCCACCGTTAATTCCAACGTTCCTCTGAGACCCAACACCAAGCATCTGGCCTGCATTAAAACCATCAAACTCTGTACTTTTAACCTTGAAATTGTTCCAGCCATTGTTGAATCCATTAAACTCTGAAACTTTTGGCTTGAAACTGTTCCAGCCATCGTTGAAGAGCCCATTAGAATCAGAAGAAACAGCACCCTTAAGCTTAAAGCTGTTCCAGCCATCGTTGAAACCATTAGAATCAGACCCTCTCGGCTTCAGATTACTGTTGTTGTTTTCCCACACATCGTTGAACCCATTTGAATCAGGAACTTTTGGGTTCAGACTGTTGAGAGGGTTGACTTCACCTCCGACCCTAACATCAAAATTTATTCTGTCGCCATGTCTCTTTGTACCGTATGAGCTGCCCCATATGGAATCGTTTACGGAGAGGTTGGCTAAGTTTGAAGTCTGGTGCCTAAGCTGATCGCTGAATTGCCAAAACGATTGGTTGTTATTCTCCATTTTAAAGCAAAACCCTCTTCAATTTCCAAGCCAAAAACGAAGAAAACTCTATCTGGGTATTTCAAAGACTCAAACTTTTTCACTGGGAGTGAAGTTTTAAGATGAAAAACAGAGAAGAAAAGGCAAAACAAGAGAGAGAGAGAGAGAGAGAGAGAGAAAAAAACAGGGGAAGTGAGAATAGAATACGGGAATGAGAACAGGTGGGGAAGAGAGTGTTAAATAAGGCAGAGCATTCAGACTATAAAGAAAGAAAAAAAAAATGGTAATTTCGAGGAAAAAGCAGCAAGATTTTGAAGATTGCGTGTGGATTTGTCAAAGTAGAGAGAAGTTAAAAACAAAAAATGGAAAAAAAATAAATAAAGTAAAAATTAAAGCTTTATTTTGTTTTAGTTTTTGGAAGGGGATAATTAAAAATAATCTGATTAAAGTTTTGTGCGAAGTTAGAGGGAGAGAACATGATTGATAATGACAAAACGCGTTTTTACGTGGGAAAGAGGGGGTTACGTGGAGGATTAGGGAAAGGAGAGAGAGAAAGTGATGAGAGAGAGAGTGGGGAGGTTGGGGAATAATCTTCTAGAAGATGGACGAGGTTCGGTGGGTCTGAGAGTTCACACTTTACTTAGGAGCTAAGCTTTTTGTCGGGACAACGAGACGCGTCTAAACTTACTGTGCAACCTGTGACTTAGCCGCCGCGCGTCCGTGACTGGCGGCTTTCTCACACGTGTCTGTTCAAGCCTTCGCACGTGTGGATTGGAGAGTGTGTGTTTGGAAATTAGAGTTAAACTATTTTAAAATCCTTAAAAAATTTATAGCATAATTTTTTTAAAATATTTTATTTATAATAATATTTGTATATAATAAATAATATTATTTATAAAAAATAATAGTTGGTACATTAGGTATAATACTTTATTCATAATAAATAATATTTATATATAATGAATAATATTTAATTATATAATAAATAATATTTTTTAACAATTTCAATAAAACTTCGTAATCAAAGAGTTCAATGAAACTTTTCAAATAAAATATTTTATTAAATAAATTTTCTGAAAATTAGGTAGTAATTTGAATTATAACAATTTGAAAATAAATTTTTAATTAATTTATTAATACGTATACTATTATAAATTGATAGCTAATTCGTTTAGTTTGAAATTTTTAAAAGCATAATAAATATGTATAATAATGTAAAAAATAATAAAATAGCATAAATATTAATAATAATTTATTAAAATTAAATTAAATATGTTAATCCATTTAAATAAATGAGAGTTAGGTTGACACAAATATATCTTACCGACACATATTGCACCCTTAAGAAGTGGACATTTTAGATTGCTTTGTTCCATCAGTTGGCCTCTTTGTAAAGTCAATTCACTACTCGTAGATTTTGGACACTTGGATTGGAGAGGAATTGGGAGGGATAAAGCTGAACTGCTGTGGCCCATTTTCAGATTATGGTTCTATTTTTAGTGGCGATTAGTGATAGAATTTTTTCTCGTTGCACTGCAATAAACCAAAAAGGTGCTAGGCTTTAAATTGTACAAGTTCATAGAATATATTTAATAAGGGAATTTTTTTACGGTATAAATAGTTATACTGAAATAATCAATATTTATAAATAAAATAACATCACTTGTAAATAAAATAATATTATTAATAAATAAAGTAACATTATATATAAATAAAATAATATTTACTAAAATTAATATTAATTTATAAATAAAATAATAAATTTTTTAATAAAGTAATATTAATATGTTATTTTATTTATGAATAATATCACTTCATTATGAATTTTGTAATATTACTTTATTTATAAATAATATTATTTTATTTACAGATAACATTACTTCATTTATAAATATTTGATTGTTTTATACAACCATTTTACATGATTATACTGTAATAAAACCCAAAAGTCATTAGGTTACCTTAACTTTTGGGGTTACTAGGAAGGAGAGCATGAGAGATTAATTAAGATGGGATAGATGTAAAATTAGTGGGATTCCCCACTAATTTGCTAAAAAAAATAAGGAATAGTAAAAAGAAAAATTGATTATTAAGGTGTAATTTGTTTAGTTTTTTTTTTAATAAATTAACTAATATTGATAAATATTTATTTATTTTTGTCTAAAAAAAATTATTTATTAGTATTAATTAGTTGTAGTTAAACATCTCAATTAATTATAAATTTAAAAAGAAAAAACATAAACACCAAATGAATTACAATTTGAAACTGTGTTTGTTTTTGTTTTTTTTTTTTTAATCTTCGTTCACATTTGTAGTTAATTGTTAGAACTAACAAACTCTACTTACCATTAAATAACACTAACAAATAATTGAAATAAATAAATTACACATAATTTCGTAAGGAAAAACAAAAATTAAACACATTAACAAAGGCCACCTAAATGGACTTTACTTCATTTCCATTCTCCTTATTTAGTTTTTGTTTCTTCCACTTTTGCACTTTTTTTTAATTAAAATAAAAAGCCTTTAAAGATATGGTGGAAGAGGGATATCCATTAACCATACTAGTCCAATGTTTATGTATATATAATACGGTTGTATTAATTTGTATTGTACTAATATGCATTATATTAGTTTGCATTAGTTTGTATTATTATTGTACAGAATATGGTGTAAAAAGTTCATAACTATATTGTAATACAAATTTTTGTAAAAATTTAATTTTATCACCAAAAATATAGAGTTTTATTAATAAAATTAAATTTTACTATTTAAAGAATTTATTATTTATGATTATATTACATTATTAAAGTTATATAATATATAAAAAATAAGAAAAGAAAATTACATGAAAAATAAAAATCCATAGTATTTGAGTAACTTTTTCTTTTTGAAGTAAATGTCTTTAACGCACCATAGCAAAGAAAGAAAATAAAAAGACTAACAACAAAAAAACAATGTTTTAGAAAATAAAAATAAGTTATAAAATTTCCCCCCAAAAAAAATAAAAAAGTAACGTTTTAGAAAATAAATTCATTAGCTATGACTTTTTTCAAAGAGAGAAAAAAAAAACAAAAAAAAAAAGCATAAGCTAAAAGCTAAAAGCTAAAGGGAAAAAAATTAAAAAACAATGATTTTAATCAATGCAACTTAAATCCAAGTTTTCCATTGTTTATTTTAGAGTTATTTATACTAAAAATATCTTAACTATATTTGGTATTATCCGTAAGTATTTAATTTTTTTTTTATTACATTTTAGTATCTGACTAAAATATTGCGATGCTAATATCTCCATAAAAAAATATGTTATAATAACATGTGTCACTCTCTCCTCTCTTTGTCACACTCTCTCCTCCCTCCCTCCCTTCCTCCTCTTTTTAGTGTCTTCTAAAAAACCATAAGAAAAAAAATAAAAAAAATTAGTGTAACATTTTGGTCAATCTAAATATTAAAATGTAAAAAAAAAATTATAATATCTATTTGTAATACCTAATATACTTAAGATATTTTCAATGTCATTAATTATAAAATAACTTTTAATACACTTTGATTTTTGCATTTTAAGTTGCAAAATATAAAGTTGCATCAACTAGTACAGTTCAAATTTAATTTAATATTTTATTTTTTCAAAGTTTCTAATGCATTCTACCAAACATAGGGTTGAGAAGTATGAAAATCCTAGCTTTTGATATTTTTATTTTTGGTTCTCTAATTTTCTATAATTGAAATACTAATTTTAATGCACATTTTTGTCCTAGTCTATTGATACTCTACTGGACGTTGTTATAAATCTCCTCTCCTAAAATTGTCGATACCATTGACATCTTTCACATTAAATATAATTTACTACTGATCTTTTTTCTGTTGGTCATTAAAGGATCATAAGCAACAAGTATGATCTTTTTTCTTTTGGTTAACTATCATATACACTCTGAAATTTACATATGTTTCAAATTATAAAACATTTCATAAACATTTTTTACGCTAGCTTTATAAATGACTTAAATTTTTTGCAATTAAAAAATGACCTAATAATCACTTATACAATTAATCATATACACATATTTAGTACTATTTTAGCAAATACCATTATAAAAAAATTATTTATTTAATTTTAGTTCATGACTATCCTTCTCCTCCTATGATCAAAAGAACTGGGGCAAAGAAGATAAAGATGGGAAGAAACCAAAGGGAAAAACAAAAACAAAAAAAACAAATGAAAAAGAGAAGAAGAACGGGTCTGTCCCCAAAGGTTTATTATTATTATTATTCAAGAAGAAGACGAATAATGCAACAATTTTTTTTTTATTTTCTTTAGAAAAAGAACCCAAAAACCCAACAAGCTATTCGTTTTTAAAAAAGAAACGGCAATGAGAAAAAGTGAGAGAATAAAATTTGTTTTTAAAAAGCCCCAAAACGATTTTCTTCCATTTGCACCCTTCAAAAAATAGTTGTATGCTGAATATAAAAGAAAATGTAGTGCATTTACAATTTTATTCTAGATCTGTTAATTTTAACCTTGCGACAAAGGTTAAATTTTGTATACACTTTTTAATTTTTATCCATATTTTAACTTATATCTACAGGATTAAAAGTTTAAAACATCTCACATATTAGTCAAATTACACTAAATTTAACTAAAAAAATAAAAAATAACAATACGACATCATAAAATTTTTTTTCAACCAAAAAAAAAAATCATTAAAAATTTAAAAACTGCAAACTTTTATCTGCAAATATTTAAATAATAATAAAAATAAATAAATATTTATATTATAATAAAAATAATAAAAAATTATTCTTCAAACACAATTCCATCATCCTCATTCTTTTTCCTCTCATTCTTCTTCAAAATCCAAACGCAGATCCAAATTTCCAAACTGAGTCCCGAATGCAAAAGCAAGAACAAAGTGAAATCATATTCCAATGAACCTTACTAAAGAAACAAGCCCCAAATTGGAAGAGTGGTTTTCTTTGTATTTTCGATTGGCTTTTGTTTTTCTGCACTTTTCCCACATGTGCCAATGTTATGGACTGCTCTTCAACTCCAATTCGAAAAGGTTTATTTTGGAATTGTGGTGGTGATTGATTGAAAGTGTAGGAGGAGAAGAGCGAGAAAAGAAGAAGAAGAGAAGGAGAGAGATTAGGGACGAATTGTAAAAAAATTAACAACAATTAAAATCCCAACTCTATAATTATTTTCTAAAATAAAACAATGTTAATTTTCTTTGGAATCAAATGTTTAATGAAGAAGAATAAGATTAAAGGGTTTGATATAGGAGTATACTTGAAGAGGTTTATATGATATTTACTTTTACAAAAAAAAAATAAAAAAATCAAACACAAGGAAAATAAATTTTATACAATTTTGAAAATATGGCGTCGCCCGGACTTGAACCGGAGACCTTCAGTGTGTTAGACTGACGTGATAACCAACTACACCACGACACCAGTTGCTGTCAGAATCCAAAATAAAATTATTTAAGATATTATATGTATGACCCAATCAATTGTCCAGATGAAAGGTAAGCTAGAAGACTAGCCCAGATTGGACCAGATCAATGAATGCGTACGGCTCCAACTGTTAGTGCCCACCATTTATTAGCTCATTTAAAGAGTTTCATAAATAAATAAATATATATATATATATATATATATATAGCCAAAGATTTTCATAGGAATAACATCTATATATATTTTTTTTCTATACAAACTGAAAAAAAAAATTATTTTAAAAATATAAAAGATATGATAATTTATTTTTTTTCAGCTTAAATTTTTTAAAATAATAATAATTTAATATGGTATTAAAGTTAAAATATTTAACGGTTAAATGTCAAAACTCAATAACTTTACATAAATTTAAAAAAAAAAAAATATGATAATCTACCATCTATTCACTTTTTAGAAAAAATGGTGAAAAAAAAAAACACTAATATCCAACTAAAGTAGTCGGCTACACTCAAGCCAATTTCATAAACCTAAATCGCATCAAAATAACAGATAGGACGTCGGGGGTGGCATGTCACATATGTATACTCAAGCTTAAGCGTTGATTAACATTAATTTCCAATTGTTATTATTTTTTGTATCGAAATTTAGTAAATACTTTCAAGTTTTTTTGTTTTTCCTTTTTATCATATCAATCCCATCCCATAGCAGGTTATATAACCTTCAGTCTCATTTTTGTTAGATTAACTTTTTTATCTTTACCTTTTATTAGACTAATTTAAGATCAATCAGCTTTTAACTCAAAATTAATTTTAATATAGTTCTTTCTTCAATTAGCTTTGCATCATATATTTTTCTAGAAAAAAATAAGAAAAAGGTTTAGAATATTGATATATATTATTATATTATTATATACATAGTTTTTTTATGGTGCTCATATCCACAAATTTAACACTTTTTAACCACGATATTATAACAACAATTTCATTTTAAAACCGATGCTAAAAAATATGTTTGTAAATTAAAAATTTGGACATATCCGCATCATACAAAAATTATACATATACAAACGTATAACGTGTGTGTATATATACATTTTGAGTACTAACAAATTAAAGGAAGGTGATCTGCAAAATGTCCATGACATGCAGAATTAGACCAAGCAAACAGCAATAAACTGCCGCCAATGCAGGTAAGCATTGAAGACCGGCAAGGCATACAAAAAGTACTACCAACTTTTTCTTTATTCGTTTATTTATTTTTGTTTCATTAGATCATAGAATTCAAATGGGTTGTTTATGGTAGTTAAGCGGTTTAAAGAAAATGAAAAAAAGGAAGAAGAAGCAGCAAATTTCAAGCTGTTTAATTTATAATTTGTTTTGCTATTATCGCCTCTTACCTTGTTTTATAAGGCGGATTTTCCAACTCACTTTCAAAGCCTAAAAAACAAACTCCTTTCTTTGTTAGCTCCTTCTCTTTCACTGACATGACAACAACACAAAGTTCTTTTTGAGTACTTCCACTAATTTTTGTATATAAAAATCCATTCTCTTTTGCCATTTTAGGAGGGCTATTGAGAAAAGGAAAAGGAAAAAAGAAAAATATGGCAGGAATAGCTACCAGTCCTTGTTCTTCTGGTGTTCTTTTTAGAGCTAAAGAAGGAGGTGGCAATGGAGCTTTTTTGGCTCACTACAATGGACTCAGACCGGTGGAGAGCATGCAAGTGATGTCTGCTGGGACTAACTCACGTGGGTTCATTTCTGCTCCAGGTAGTTTTTGGATTTTGGTTTTCAGTTTTTTGAAAGAAAATTGTGTTTGTTATTTGGAAAAAACTAACAGTAGTAGTACAGAGCCTATATAGCAAAAATTAGAAACCGATTTTCCATGGGAAGTTTGGGAAAATATCAAAGCTCCAAGTAGCTAGGCCCAAGGAGCTTTCTCTGTTGCATTCTGTTTGATGGGGTTTTAGTATATTAGCTAAATGACAATTTTGAATTCTTTGGAGCTCTAGTTTGGTGAGATTTGCAACAACCAACTTGGAAAAGAAAGGATGATGAAAATACTTTATTGTAGCATATGTTAACCTGTATGCAATTTAAAAAAAAATACCCAAAATGCTGTTCTGATTCTGACTCCTGATGGAAATGATCAATGTTTCATTATCTTCTAAATGTCTAGCGTGAGTGGAAATTAAAAAATCTCTGCATAAGGTGTTAGCTCCATTTTCGTCTATACCTTATCTGTTTCATAGATTAGAGGTCTTTTTGGCCAAAATGAACTCTTTGCTTTATTTATCTGTGAAGAATTTGCATCAGTGTGATTATCTCTGCAGAATGCCTGTGTCCAAATCAAGTTTTTGGACATGTTTTTTTTTTTCTTTTGGGGTTCTTCAAGAGCAAGTATTTTTACCTGCTGAAAGAATCATACATTTGCATTTTTGTCTAGGATGAGATATTAAATTTAAGTTTTCAATTGCAGTAACAAAATGCAGAACAATCAAGGCAATGCTTCAACCAACTGTTTCAGCTCCCAGAAGGGAAACAGATCCCAAGAAACGAGTTGTCATAACAGGAATGGGCCTCGTCTCAGTTTTTGGCAATGACATCGATACGTTCTACAACAAACTTCTAGAAGGGGAAAGTGGTATCAGCTTGATAGATAGATTTGATGCTTCAAACTTCTCTGTTCGTTTCGCGGGACAGATTCGTGATTTCTCCTCCAATGGTTATATAGATGGGAAGAATGATCGCCGTCTTGATGATTGCTGGAGATATTGCTTAGTTGCTGGCAAGAAGGCCCTGGAAGATGCCAACCTTGGAAACCAAGTCCTTGACACTGTCAGTCAAAATATATACATTTTGCAGCTTATAGATCACTCTTGTTATATTGATCATTATGTTGACATCCTAACTTCTATGTTCCACAGATGGACAAATCGAAAATTGGAGTGTTGGTTGGAACAGGAATGGGAGGACTAACAGCTTTCAGCACTGGAGTGGAAGCTCTTGTCAAAAAGGGATATAAGAAGATAACTCCATTCTTCATTCCCTATTCCATCACCAACATGGGATCAGCATTGTTAGCCATTGATACTGGCTTAATGGGACCCAATTACTCCATTTCCACTGCTTGTGCCACTGCAAACTACTGCTTCTATGCGGCTGCAAACCACATTAGAAGAGGAGAAGCAGACATCATGGTGGCTGGTGGGACTGAGGCTGCAGTCATGCCTACTGGTGTTGGTGGGTTTATAGCTTGTCGGGCTTTGTCACAGAGAAATGAAGAACCACATAAAGCTTCAAGACCATGGGACAAAGACCGCGATGGTTTTGTTATAGGAGAAGGCGCTGGCGTGCTGGTAATGGACTAATCATATTCTAAATTGTAGTTTTATCTAAATTTAGAGCATTTTTTTGTAACTTGTTTTTGGTTCGATGGGAGAAGATAATGGAGAGCTTGGAGAGCGCAAGGAAAAGAGGAGCAAATATAATTGCAGAGTACTTAGGAGGTGCTGTAACATGCGATGCTCATCATATGACCGATCCAAGACCAGATGGCCTTGGAGTTTCGTCTTGCATTACCAAAAGTTTAGAGAATGCTGGTGTTTCTCCTGAAGAGGTTTGAGTCATTCAAACACTAGCCAAGACTAATATAACTTTTTCGGTCACTTTTAGATTCTGACAGTAGTTTTAAAATGATATTCATGATTTGCAGGTGAACTATGTGAATGCTCATGCAACATCAACTCTAGCAGGTGATTTGGCTGAAGTTAATGCAATCAAAAAGGTTTTCAAAGACACATCTGAGATTAAAATGAATGGGACAAAGGCAAGAGACCTAAACTCAGTTCAATATAGATAAAAAAAAAAAAAAAAAAAAAAAAAAAAAAAAAAACTAACCAGTTTATCTTTGAGTTTGAGGATTACCATACAGCCTAATAATCAAACCCTTAGTTTATCAAATTGCATGGAAATCTTTTTATTGTTTCAGTCAATGATTGGACATGGACTTGGAGCTGCTGGTGGCTTGGAAGCAATAGCAACTATTAAAGCAATCACCACTGGCTGGGTGCATCCAACTATTAACCAAGATGTAATTGCAACTTAACCCTCAGTTTCCAAAATTCAAAGTCCTCCATACCAACAATAGTGTAAACTTTTCTACTGGTTTTCTAATGCAATTCCATTCTCTGCATATTTTTTTCTTCACAGAATTTGGAGCCTCATGTTACAATAGACACTGTACCAAATGTGAAGAAGAAACATGAGGTCAATGTTGGTATGTGATTTTACACCCTTTAAACTCTCAAATTCAAAATTTAATAGATGAGTTGGTAAGAGACTTGGACTCTGACCAAGAAGGCAGATGTTCAAGCTCCACCATCGCTGGGATCGGAAGCTCAATCATGTCTGTGAAACTATAAACATAGATGCACGCAGGGTAGGGGTGGATCTACCACTCAGGGTTGCAGGGGCACGCCAATCTCTAGCCTTACAACCTTTTTTATTTATTAAAAACAAATTCAAGATTTAATATATTATTATGTAAAATAGATAAGGAGTTTTTAGTATCACAAGTGTTTTTATTTATTTATTTATTTTTATATATTTATGTTTTTTGGTATTACCCATTTGCAGGTATCTCAAATTCATTTGGCTTTGGTGGGCACAATTCAGTGGTTGTCTTTGCCCCCTTCACACCCTAATGAAGACCCACATCATCAACCGCTATTTTTCCTTCTCAAGTTTCTGCTTTTTGAAATAATTCATTTCAAAGATTATGCTTTCTGAAAGCATGATGAGAACTCAAGAATGAGTGAAGTATGTTAGGAGAAATATTCAGGAAGAATGTAACCCATTTTCAACATGTATATTAATTTATATCTCATCAAGGTCTTAGACGAGATCGGATTTTACTCTCTTTTCATTTCCAGTGAATAATAAATACCATTTATAGCATTCATTTTGAATGTGGGCCTGTGTTATTATTAAAAAAAGCCATAATCGTCATGGGCTAGTAGTATATGAACTACCAGAATATGGGTTATATATGCTGAGGTTTACTTTTTTTATGTGGGCTTAACAATCTTTATTTCACTCTACCAAAAGGGATTTGAATGAATTTGTTAGAGAAAAATACAAAGTGAAACGGTGACTCAATTTTTATTAGGTTAAGTTTTTTAAAAAGATAGTAATACAATATAGTATTAGAACTAAAAAAATTTGAGGTTTTAACTTCAAAACTCAACAACTCCATTTAAAAAAATAATAATGCACTTTTTATTAACTAACTTTGAAAAAAATGGTAATTTAACATAAATATATATAAAAATGATAATATTTTCCTCCCAAAACAAATTTATTTTAAACCTAGTTTGTTATTAGAGCCAATTAGTTTATTAATCATATTTTCCTAGGTTTTCATGCATTTCTGTTTATGCGTCCAGATGCATCAAAGTCTATCTGAAGCTGAAGAAAATGAGAAGAAGAAAAAAAAGTACATTTTATTTGGCTAATAGAGAACTACTTGTCTTATATTATGCCATGGAATATGAGTCTTCAAGAACGGTCTATTTGAAACTAGAGTGAGAACAGAAATGACAATTACAGCTAGTTTAGAAAATTGTTTCTAAACCTCTTTAAACAATTGAAACATGGACCTCTAGAATTTAAGAAATTTTATTTTTTATTCTTTTTCCCTCCAAACCATTTGTTGAAACAGCTCTGTCTGAAGACCATCTTGTAGAGAAACAAAGCCATTGGATCAAGCACCCTTTGAAGCCTCCAAGCGTTCCCATAATGAAACAAATAACAAAATGATCGAACAATGTTTTGAAAGATAATTACATAAATTATTTCCTTATTCCTTGCTCAGTCCCTCATTAGCTACTTCTTTTGCTTTCTAGAACTTGATATCTATATGATATTTGACAAAGTGAAATACATAATAATTTATTTTTATTTTGGCAAAGGGATAGCTGCTATTAAGCACAAAAAGAGTCCAAAGGGCAATTACATAGCAGAGTCAATATTGGTTATATTCGAGGCTAATATGCTACATGTTGAATTATCACTAATCTTAAAAATGTAAACTGATAGAAATTGGATCATCAAGTCTTTTATATTTTATTTTTAATACTCATCTTCATATGTAGGTCCGTTTGGATCCTTACGTGTGTATCTTCGAATTGATCTATTTTGAATTCATTTTGAGTCTATATATATATTTTTGTTTTTAGATAGAATTGTTAAGTTTCGAACATGTAATTGCTATATCTTTAGCTTTAATATTATGTTAAATTAACACTTATTCTAAAAGTTTATCAGAGCCAAAATACATAATGGTTACATATTCAAAACTCAATAGTTCCATCTAAAAATAAAATAAAATATATATATAGAGACTCAAAATAATTTTAAAAGAGACTGGACCAAAAAATCACATATAAAAACCTAAATATAAAAGCTCAAACAAACATATATGTGAAAGAGAATATTAAAGATAGAAAAATATAATAATCCAACATATAAAGGTATTAGAAGAAAAGAAAACGCTATTACAATCAAAGGCTAAGGTTCTCTTAGCTAAAGCGTCAGCAAAGCTATTAATAAATTTGAAAAGGAGAGGAGGACACAAAACTATGAAACTCTACTTGAAGACTCTTAACCATGGACTTGAAAAAATGAGAGCATATATTATATATATTTGACTCTGATTAATATTGTAATTAGAATGTATTATACCATCATTTTAGGCAAGGTTAGTGTATTTTCTTGGTTTGCAACCCAAACGGCTATGATGTAGCCATCATTTTGCTGGTTATGCCTTTTACTTTTCTCTGCAGTTCGAATGTCACTCTCTGAAACTAATTTTTCAAGATTTAAAAAAATAAAAATAAATAAAAGATACACCAAATGGTCTTATTTTTTGGTAAGCCAATCTTTGCAACTTGCCAGATATAGAAGATTTTGTCCAAAATCACTGAAATTTAAAGATTCTGGTCACCCCGGAAGTTTAATTTGCAATTAGTGTTAGCAGTAAAACTTGAGGGAAAGATTGTGGTAAAATGCTTTTTTGTTTTTCAGTTTCTTACAGGATTGTCTTTTTTTTTTTTTTTCTTTTTTTTTGAAAAGTACAGAATTGCTTCCTCACCCTCAGATAAGAGTTTTGTTACAATATTATCCTTCTTGTACACATTTAATTTTTTAAAATTATTTTTTCACATATTATTAGAAATTTTTCATGTAAGCATATGCAATTAAACTGTGATTGATATAACCACATTTTCATACAATAAATTTCTATGTAAACATTTCCTCTGCCAAAGGTTTCAACTTCGAATTCCTCCATCTTTAATATTAAGAAAAAAATTACATGTAAAATTTTCGAAAAATAAAGGTTGACATTGAAATAGAATAAAAGTTTGAAGTTTGTTTCTATAATTTCTAAAAATACAAAGGTATTTTAAAAATACAAAAGTGGTAAGTCTACACCTCCGTTTTAGAAAAAAAAAAAACACACTTTGTATAAATTGGCCTGGTCAAACTTGAATTTCTGCTTTTATGGTTAGAATCCAAATCATTTACCAACCCATCTATTTATTTGGATAAATTTACACCTCTCTTTCATAGAAAGTTTATGGCTATAACTTTTAAAGAAAATTTTATAGGGAAAATGGTTATACTGGTACGATTACTATTTATAAATAAAGTAATATTGCTGTAATGAAGTAATATTATCCATAAATAAAATAAATAAAATAACATTATCAAAATTTTACAATAAAATAACATTGTCTATAAATGAAGTAACAAAATTTTTAACGAAGTAATATTAATATGTTATCTCATTTATGAACAATCTTACGTTATTTGTTAATAATGTTATTTTATTTATTAATAATATTATCTTATTTATATATAAATATAATTGTTTCACTGCAACCAATCAGATAATTGTACCGTACGCAAACCTCTTTTTTAAAAGGCTGGTTAATAAAAATGAAGTAGCTTGATGTTGACAATGGGGGGCTTGGTTATTAGAATAAATATGTTCCATAATAATATTATTATCTTTATTATAATGAGAAAAACTTGGGTTTATTAAAAGTTAAAAGGGTTATTTTTAATCTTTTTTTTTTCCTTCCCAAAAGCTAACAATTTCAAGGCCCTTGAGGTTGAAGCATCATGAGCTTTAGTAGGCTGACTACAATATTGCTTTGTTTAATTATACGGAATATGCCTTCTAAGATCTTAATTTTACTTTAAGATTTCTATGAAAACATTATATTTTATGTTTTCCCATCTAACTTTCATCCATCTCTATAAGCATATATATATGCTTTTTTTTAAAATTACTATTGGCCAACCCAAAGATTACTAATGGCATAATACAAGTTTGGAACTTCTAGACATTTTTAACTTCTGATTTTCAAGTAATTCGAAAACACCCTTTTATTAAAACTAAAAGCTTATGGAAATTTTTTCCACTTAATTCCTCCTTAGAGACTTTCTTCTTTTGATTATGAAGACCAAAATTAAAATTAAGAAGAAAATACCAGAAGTTGAACATTGACTGCTATTATGTCCAAAATGTAGACTTTGTGCATTCCAATTTCAGAAAATCCAAAATTGAAGATTCAAAATGCTGTTGAATTGAAGACCAGCTTGCAATTTCTCTATAAGAGATTGAATTTTTTAGCACCATAATAGGATGTTTGATAAAACTAGTGGACGACCAAAATGTTAACGACCCTAATAAGACATATTAAATTCATGATCAATCATGGAAAAATTGAAGTAGTTGTTATAATCATTAAATTTAAATTATATTAAACTGTTTTTTTTACTCAAAGACAGTTAAACCAATGACCTTAAACTGATAATCCTTTTATTTTTCCTTCTTTTTGAAAATGAAGGAAACTACTTCGAAATTGATTAAAGCTTTATTAAAATCTTAGATTTTCTTAATTAAAAGGAAATTAAAAATATAAATATATGTCCCAAAAGATTCAAAATTTTGAACAAAGGAATATTAATTACAGAATCTCTGCTCCCATCACCCCAGAAGTAAACATATCGAGAAGATTTATGGTTAGTCTTCTAATGACATCGATTTGAATTTGACCAAAAAATTATAATCCAAAATTTATAGCCCAAACAGCACGGTTCAACTGCTAATTATGTTTCATCTTCATAATTGTTGGTAGGTAAGCTAACATGAAAATTCTGAAACATCATAGAATACAAAGAAAATTTAGAGCAACATTTTCTTTTAACAAATTGCCAAATATTAGGTACTATATATAGCACCTGAATTGAATGACACTCAAGTGCTAGTGTTTAATAACTCATTTTTCACACAAGCATGATTAAGTTGGAGATAAAAAAATTTAAAATAATAATAAGAATTTATTAATTAAAAAAAATGGTTGAACCACACTCTTTGCCAACATCATGCTAAGGCCATATTTCCAAAATGAGGCATTTCCACACCACACACTTAGGTGTGGGAACAAACTGATTCGGACCACCAAATCGATTTAATTGAATTAGTTTAGTTCGATTCAGTTTATTTTTTAGTTTATAATCAGTTTGGTTTGAAAAAAATATATAAAAAACTAACAAAGCCGAATCGATGTCCATCCTACAATAATGCATAAATTTGATCTACAGATTTTTCATGAAAAAAACATATTTAAGATACAAATGATAAGGATTTTTTTGTGTGTACAAAGGGAAAATGTCAGAATTACTTTTTTTCCTTGATTTTGACACTCTCCTCTTTTTAATTCTTGTGTTTCTTTATTGCATACAATAAACATGTTAATTTAATTATTAGTTAGGTAGGACAATTTTTCTACTTGTTATAATTAAATTATTGAGATTTCGTTATTTTGACTTGCTACATAAATTATGGCAAGGCAAAGTCACAATAACTATGTACATGTGTGTGTGTATTGGACTTAGAACATGTAACAAGATGCCAGGAAGTTTAAAATTGTAACATTGAATAATAATAGAAAAAAAAAAAAAAAAAACTTTGAACTAATTTTTGTTCCTTTTTCTTTTTGAGGAAATGAGAGGAAATGAGGCGCTCTTATATTATAAATAAACAAAAAACAGGTTCTACCTGCTTTGGAAATTATATTTTTGCCGATGTGAAATTGCCAGGAAGCTCACTAAGAAAATAAATGCAATATTACATCTCTTATTGTAAAACTCCTAAGGACCTAATTATGCACCAAATTCATTACCAATAGCAATAAAGGTTTTGTTTGACCAATAAAACCACAGTAACATGGAATTTTGACTTGGTTAGTGATGAGTAATAAAAGTTCGCACCAATCTTATGGTACTAATATGGCTATGCTAATTTGTATTATATATACATTGAATAGTTATAAAATTAGGAGGAATCTTGCTTAGCTTAACCTAATTTATATATTACTTTTTTTTTTTCTTTTTGCCTGTTTATTAAACAAATACCTTGTTTATCAAATATAAGATGTTCGGGCAGTTTTTTTTATTATTATTTTTTTTTTTCGTTCCTGGCCATGTTTAATTTTTTACTTCCCATCCCCATCTTATTTTCCATTTATTTTGAATCAAGGCGGGACGGGAATTTTCAGAAGGAAAAACAAGACAAAGCGAAGATTCTCCGTTTACTAATTAAAAATAAAAATAAAAAATTTATTTTTAAATATATATTTAAATTTTTAACATGAAATATATATATTATTTACAAGTATATATAAATAACATAAACATATTATATAATTATGATATTTATAAAACATAAATTTATATAAAGTATGTATATATATATATTTAAATATAATAAACAAATATTAAAAAATAACTATATAAACGGGACAGGAAATACTATCCTCGTCCTCAACCTGGGGCAAGCATCTTGCCTTTTTTTTGTCCCTTTGGAAATTTCTGCCTCATTAAGAGCGGATCTATGTGTGGATCGAGCTAAATAGAGATTTTTGCCATCTCTATTTATGGCTTATAAATTGCTAGATAACTTATTCAACAAAAAAAAAAAAAAAATTGTTTGTAATTTGTAAACAATATTTTACTCATTGCTTAATATAAGACAAAGAAAATGAGGTGGTATAGTCCCAAAAATCAATGTGGTAATGTCATAAATGGTAAATTCCACATTAACTTTTTTTTTCCACATTGTTTTTTTTTTTCTATAGGGTTAGAAAGGGGCAAAAGGAGAAAAAGAAAAAGAAAAAGTGGGGAAAAAGATCAAAGACCGAAAATGGGGGTCCAGTAAATCTTAAGTTTCATGGACTACATGTCCACATCCATAATAAAAATAAGAATTAGAAACCCATAAATAACAATGATCAACGGTTGAGAAAGCCTAGGAAAAAAGGTCAAAAGAAAGTCAAATCTAATACTGCCTATAGGGACCAAATCCCATTCAGCTTTGTCTTCCTATTTGTTTAAACAAAGATGTGCTTACATGGAAGCAATTGAAATGAAACCTCCACCATGAACCTCAAAAAGTTTTTTTTGCCCAATTGCCCATGATTGTCTTCACATGGATTCCAACCCAAAAATGCTTTCTTTTCTTTATTGTTTTCAAGGTATCCCACCTTAAATAAACTAAACCTTAATTCTATTTCTTTTAAGATTTAAATAAAAAAAAAATAATTTAATTTTTTATTAGGGTACCCCACAATAAGCAATATTTGCTAAATCCTAGGTGGTGCAAAGGAAGAGAAACGTGAAGAAAAATGGCTATCAACTTCAACTTCTTGTGGGGTCCTCTCACTGAAACCTTCTCTCGTTTTATTTATTTTTACTTTTTTGGGTTTTTTATTTATTTGGTTGTTTAATTTGGGTTCAAATAGAGTCTTTGATTTGTGCAGGCCAACAGCAGCCAAGGAACACCAACCAAATTGGTCTCCACATGGGGTGGGCATACAATATCAATAACCCCACCAATCATACCAATCCTCTCTCTCTCTCCCAACTTTATTTCTCTTAAATTTTGTGAATAAAAAAAGAATTCTATTAATATTTTAAAAGAATTCTTGTCTTTAGTCTATGGTGACAACAGTGAAAGCATTCCAGGTTTGAGGGGTGTGGTGGGGCAAATACACAGCATGTCCCTTTTGAGGGACTGTAGAGTTTAGAACACCAGCAGTGAATCTTCCCTAAATCAAATCATTTTAATTTTTACAGCAATTTTAATTATAATCATTAATATTTTGTTAATTTTTTATTTATTATTATTATATGAGTTTGAGGGATTCAAACTCATTGAAAAAGAAATAGTTTTAATGTTAGACTGTTTTTGAAAAATTTTGTTTGTTGAGCTTTAAAAAAATTAGTAATTTTTAGTGCTTCTGAAAATATTTAGTTTTTTTAATGAAAATGTTTAAGACTTTTAAAAATCATTTTAACTAACTATAATAAAGATCGACTTCTTAAAAAAACTTTTCTGAATAAGCAAAAAAAAAAAAAAAGCCAAAAATTACGTCAAATATGGCATTAATTTACCAAGTTAAATGATCTATAAACAAGACCACAGTTTAGTTAATCATATATTAGCTATTATTCATAAAGAAAAAGAAGAAACACACATATTAGCTAGAAAGCCAAAGTACTGCTTATGATTAATTATTATAGATATTTTGCTTATCTTGAAAGGGATAAAAAATGGTATGAGATTCATAAATAAGAATTTGTTATTATTATAATCATATGCATTTTACGTCTCCAAAACATTATAGAAAATGATCAAATTGTTTTTTAATTTCTACATACATCTAAATTATTATATTCGATGTTAAATCATATAACTCAATTTTAAGGAATTTATAAAAACAATAATATTAGATTGTGGTTTAATACGATATCAAAACTGCATTTTTATATTTTAATTATGAGGTGCCAATCTTGTATTGGTATCATCTTCCTCTTCACTTTTTAGCCCTTTTTGTCTTTTTTAACTCAAATGTAAAAATGGTGTAAAATGCTATGTTTGACACAATTTGTGATATGCCATAAATATTTTTTTAAAGCTTAAAAATGGCTTTTAAAAATATTTTTGGCTTCTATAAATTATTTTAACCAAAACTAATAAAGAGTATTTTTTTTTCAAAAAACTTTTACAAAGAAGCGTAAAAAATTCCCAATATTCACAAAAATAAATAAGTAAAAATTTCCAAACAAAAACTAAGTCAAACTAACTAAAATATATAATATTTTAAATTTACTTTTCACTTGAAAACAGTGATAAAGAAATACAGTTGAATATTATTGTTAAAATAATAATAGATTTGATTATCAAATGGGGAAAAAAAAATATTGGAAGTCAAATCGGATTAAATTCAAGTTGAGCAGCAGATCATTTCAGTTGGTAATGATTTGATGAATTATGTCCTTAATATGATAAAATTTTAAAATCTTAGTGAGATTAGGAATTATACTACGAATCTAATCGCTATTTATTATTTTGGAGATCGAATCTAATACTTTTGATTAAGGACTTGTTAACATCAAATATCTAGACTAAAAATTAGTATTTCTCTAATTTCTTTCTCATTATATGTTTTATAATTCTAAAATTCATATATGTATGGCTAGTTCTCAACAAGTTGTCTCTCTTTCTTTCTTTCCAGCTTTAATTTACTTAATAGAACTCTTTAATATTTTAAAGTTCGAATATTAAAATTAATAAATTATGTTGCATTGCATCCAAATAATTGGGGTTAAACTCTTTCTAGAGGGTTACCTTTGAAACAAATCTTGGTAATGCGAGTAAGCAAGAATAAATTAATAAATAAATTAGTTCAACTCTTGAGAGGCAGCAAAAGTCGTTAAGATAAAAACATCAATATATAATAAGCCATTTATTTACCAATAAAACAAGGTTCAATTACTATATAAAGTAAAAATAAATAAATAAATAAAAGGACAGAAGTCGGACAATAAAGTTATGTATAAGAAATATTACATTAAGGATCCCTAATTATAATTATGCAAAAGGTACAGGCAAACACACACAAAACCAAGTTGTGATTGGTTTGTCCTTTACCTTCTTCCATGTTCTCTCATTAAAATGTTATAAAAAATTTTAAAAATAATTAAAAAGTTAAAAAAATTTGTTAATTGATTAAATAAGCCTAATGCTAGCTAGGGTTATGCTTATCCACACCACTAATCCTCCTTGTTTTATTAAAATAAATCTTTGCTGACTTGGACTCGACCAACTCTTATTGCTCTTAATATATATTGGAATTTGATCGAATAAGGTTGTTAATTGTTTCCACACCAAGATAAATTAATCCTTAAAGCTTAATCAATATATGTGTATGAACTACAAACTAATTTTAATTACCCATTTAGGTAATTTAATTAATTTTTTTATATTAATATTAAATTTTATTAGGATTGCTAATTATTTTGCATCATTTTGCTTACCCCTTGGAAACAATTAAGCAACCCCTTAGCTAAATGATTTTTTGATTTTGATTTATTTATTTATTTTGTGAACTGTAAAAAAATAAATGGGGGATGTAACAAAAACCATGTTATTGCATTAAAAGGACTTGGAAAAGTTTGCCAACTTGTTTGCAAGTTTGAAGAATTAATGCCTTTCATTTAGGAGTGTGCAAAAAAATGACTAACCGATTAAAACAACCGATTCAATCCAATCCAACCTGATCGGATCGGTTATTTTAGTGTAATTGAATTTGATCGGTTATGAAAAATTAAAAACCGAAGGTCGGTTCGGTTCGGATCGATTCGAGATGTTAAAAACCGACCAAAACCGATCCAATCCAAACCGACCACTTTTTTTTTTACAAAACATATGAAAATTAGTTTAATATTATTAGTATGTAGGCTTTGTTATATTAGCTTAAATTTAGAGTTGGATTACTCGATTATTGTATTAGTGTAGTTTTTTTGTTTTAGTTTAATATGTTTATTTGTCATGTTATTTTTTTAATCATTTATGTGTTAGGTTTTGAAAAAACATATAATTTTTTATGGATTACTTAGTGGGCACTTTATGTGTTAGGTTTTAAAAAAAACATAATTTTTTAAACAAAATTTAAGTACAACAAATTTTTGGTAAAAAAATAGCTCAAATATCAAATATTCAAAGTAAAAAAAGCTCAAAAATTAAATTTTGAAAAGTCTAAAAATATTAAATAAAAATTTAAGCGAAACCGATCAACAAAACCGATCCAATCCATTTAGTAATTGGATTGGATTGGATTGGATTTAATGTATAGATCGGATCGGATCGGATTGGAAAATAAAAAACCGATCACTAATTGGATCGGATTGGTTATTTCCAAAATAGGTCGGATCGTAACCGATGCACACCCCTACTTTCAGTTTCATTCACTTATTGGACCTGACACTCAAGTATAAATGTATAACAACATCTCCAATATATTTTTTAAAAATTTTTATTTTTTTTATTTTAAAGAGTAATCAAATTTTTTGTAACTCCAATAGACTCTCTAAATTGAAAAGTTAAAATACAGAATGAAATTTGGCTTTATATATTTGGAGAGCCAAACTCACTCTTTATGTACAACTTTGAATGCATTTTATTTATTGTTGTGCAATTTTTAATGTACAACTATAATTATATTTAATTTTAGATTTTTTTTAATACATAAAAAATTACGTTGCTGGTTGTATTTTTATATATTCATGTTATGCATTGATTATTTATTAGAAAATGAAAAATAAAGTGTGTGATAAATAGTACTATTGGAGTTAAATAAAAAAATTACACTCTTTATTTTATAAAATTATTAAGGATGCTCTTTATTTTAAAGATTATACTCTTTAAAATAAATAGCACCATTGGATATGCTCTAAGTAGGGACGTTCTTACCACACGATTTAATTATATGAGAAAAACAATTTTTTTATTTTTATTTTTTATTTTTATTTTCTTAATAAACTACATAAACTTCCATTTCTAGCTAACCTTGACTTTCCTATAATCCCCTAATGCAAAATATTTTTTTTAATTAATAATCAATATAAATTTATTGATATATTAAAATTATATTTTGAAAAAATAAACCATGTATTAAATGTATTAATCTCAACTATCGAAACGACTTAAAAACTGAAAAAGAAAATATTGGTTTTAAAACTATCAAATTAACCCAATATGAGTTTGATTCTATCTACATATGAAAAATTTGATATATTTTTCTAAGTTTATATATATAGAAATTTGCTATGAAACCTAACAGCTGGAATTAATAAGTTCTCTAATAAAAATTTTTTTATTTTTATTTTTTTCTTAAATATTATTAGTTTTGCTTTGAGTTTTGTAGAATTTAAAACTATTGAGTTTAGAAAAAAAAATGCTATACAAAACACAACAATTGAATATGTTATAGTGTTTTAGTTATATTTTTTTGATTATTTTTTATTTTTTTAGTGTATTTTAGAATTTATAACATTTAAAAGTATTTGATAAAAAAAAGAAAAAAAAATTATATGTTGGCTGTTAGACTCCATAAATTATCCAACACGTAAGTTTTATTATAAAATTCTATATATAATTGGAAGAAAAGTATATGTATGTGTGCGTGCACTTTGTATAATTATTTTTTTAATTAAGTTATTTAATACATAGTAATTCTAAAGATAAGGGTATTTCATATAAATTTAAGTGGGTGATTAAGGGAGAGCATATAAAAGTGGTGGGGGTGTGAAAAGCATCCTGGATTTGATTTTCACATTATCATATATTCTTGTAGGGGGACAGGGAGTTGCTTATAGATCATGTTAAAGATGCAAAGTAGGAATTGCAACATTGGGTTATTATATTTTAATTAAAGTTGGGGTTTAATTAAATCCTATATCTCTTCCTTTTTTCCATTCTTCTTCCAACACACCTCTCTAAAAGTACCCCCGATTTGACCTAATCAATATGCATATAATTTTGCTATTCATTAACCTTTGTACGTGGTAGTTGATATTTATTTATTTTAAATACATTAATATTTGTTAATCCTCTATCGCCCTTTGTTATTATAACTAATATGGAATGGAAGTTAAAGTTATGATATAACTGAAAAATTAATATCCATTTCAAAACAGCTCAGACACTAATATTCAAATTTTGTTGTCATTTGGATTTTAGATTTAAAAAAAAAAAAAAAAAAGTCCATCTTACAATTTATACTCCAATTTAACACACACATATATATATAAAGGTTGGAAATTTGAAAAGAAAATATGATAAGTGTTATGTAATAAGGAAAACTAACATTATGTCATTTTATATCGTACTTGTGTCGTTTTGCATCATATTGATACTAAAAATATTTTATTCAAATTTGGCATATTAAATTTTTATATTGAAAAATACAAATTTAAATTTTTAAAAATACAAAAAAGTTTGTACGGTATTATTTTTAGTGTTTTATTGTGTTAATGTCAATTTTTTTTCATCAAAAGCTAATCTATTAAGTTTCTTATTGCAATATAAAAACCCAAATTTAAAAAAAAAAATTAAAATGAAATTATGTTATTTTTAGGGTTAAAATTTGCAATAAGTTAGTTTCAATTAAAGATTTAATTTTTTTTATTTATTCATAAATATCACTAGCATTAATTTCAATTTCATTAGAATTATAATCGAATAGAAAGAATATTTTCAATAGAATTTTTTCTATTCATACGAAACTCAAATATCAGATTTTATGAAACCTTTTTTCTAGACCAATAAGGTTTTAATTTATTTAAAAATATGATTTATTCACAAAAACAGGATAATATACGCACCAATAAATGTATGGGGAGGGGTAAATACACGTGGAAAGGGACCCACTGTAACCCAATCACGTGGAACGTCCAAATGGACCAGTGCTGACGTGCTTCAATAAGGACCACCGAACGGTTCGCAGATTGTCTCGGAAAGAAAAGCTTTAAAAAAACGATCGAGATCCAACGAATCCCACGTGTTCACGTGGACCCCACTCGCACCCCAACAATTTTCCACAGTGGTATAAAACCGTAAATATCACGAACTCTCCAGGTCAAAACTTGAATCATTTCATTTCCCAACGAGTAAATTTAAGGGAGAAAAAGAAGAAGAAAAAACCAAATTTTTTTTTTAATTTTAATAAAAATTCCCCAAAATTCTGCCGGGTTAACTCGAGCCAACCCTGTTGCCTGCTTCGAAGCAGACAACGAAAGGGACTGCAAGTAACGGAACGGTTTCCTTACCAAACGGACTCCGTTAACCACTCCACTACACACCCATCCCCATGCGCGGTACGCGTCCGCTAAATGATTGAGTGCTCACCCCCGCCGTTATAAAACGGCGTCGCAGGGCTTTATTTCCCGCTTTTCCGTTACGCGCGCCGTCCTAATCACCTCTACCTCCGGTTAAATTCGAACTACGGTTACTTTCAGTTCGTACAATTACACAGCAAGACACAGGAGAGAGGAGAGAGGAGAGAGAGAGGGGTCAGAGTTAAAGCAAACAAAGTCGGGTATAATAAGACGCGCGCAAAGCGGTTTTGGGGATTCTCTGTAACGGCGTTTTTCCTGGATTCCCTAGACAAGAGAGAAAGAGAGAGGGTTTTTTTCTCAGAGCGGTTTTGCGGGCAGAGAAAAGAGAAAGGTGGTTTCGTAACGGTTACAGAGAGAAGGATTTGTGGTTTTGCGTTACGGATTTTCGATCGGGGATCGTTACGCAGAAGGAGTGCCAAAGTGAAACGTGTGGAGCTGGAATCGAAAAGTTGGGAGCTTTTTTTTTAATTATTGTTTGGGCGATTAAATTTGTATTGAGCGAAGCTTAATAAGTCATTATTAGCGAGCTTTAATTGATTGTATGTTATATAACGAGCTAAATCTTTTGGGAGGTTACAGAGAGAGATTAGCTATCACAAAGGGAGAGGAAGAGCAGTTTGAGCTTTTTTAAAGTCTTTTAATTTATTTTTTGTTGGGATTATTTGGTTTCTGTGTTGACTTGAGGGAGCTCAATGATGGCTAATCGAGGAGGGTCGTTTTCGCAGACCAATGCTTCATTTCAAGGTGAAAATGGCAGTTAATTTTTCTCTCATTTTCTTGGGGTTTCCTTATTTTCCTTGAAAGTGATTTCGATTTTCTTCTTTTACTTGGGGGTTCTTCTAGGGGATGAATTGTATCCGGAGCTATGGAAGGCCTGTGCGGGTCCGCTCGTTGACGTTCCTCGCTCTGGGGAGAGGGTATACTATTTCCCACAGGGACATATGGAGCAAGTAAGTGTCTTTTTCTTTTTCTTCTGTTTTCAGATCGGTTATGTTTGCTTCGGGGGAAGTTATTTTCTCGGAAAATTGTTCTCTAAGAACAAGAAAGGTGGGTTCTTGTCTGATGGGTAGTTTTGTTTTTCGCTTGGGAAGTTAGAATCTGTTCAGCATAAAGGTTATTTATTTATTTATTCTCCGTTCGGGTTCAATTTCTTTGGTTGAAGTTGATTTTGTTTTTTCTTTGTGTGCTGGTTTTGGGTTCTATGTAGCTAGAAGCATCAACAAATCAGGAGCTGAATCAGAGGATTCCGCTGTTTAATCTTCCCTCAAAGATTCTTTGTCATGTTATTCACGTTCAGCTACTGGTATCTTTCTTCTTTCTGATTTTTCTCTCATATTTTATGTTTTCTTTTGCTTATGTTGAATAGTTACTGAGAAAAGGGTGGTCGAAATCAGTATAATCCTGTGTTTTGATGTTCCGAGTTGTTGGAAAATGGTTAGCTCAAATTACCTGGGCTTGTATTAGGCGCCGAATAATTAAGGGGTTTCAGTTAAAAAGGGACCCGAGTGGTTAATCTAATTTCATAATTTATGCATATTCTTCATATCCATGCGTTTTCTCAGCAACGAAGCACTTACGGTAATAAATTTTGCAAAAACTGTTGATTCAGAATCCCTACTTATAACCTTGACTTCTGGTAATCTTTAGGCGGAACAAGAAACTGATGAGGTTTACGCTCAGATTACGTTAGTCCCCGAAACACCTGTAAGAGCCAAATTCAGTTTCTTTGTAAATTTTAACGGCTTGCTGCCTAATATTCTTTAAATCAACTCAAGTGATTTCATTGATTTAAAATTTTTTCCAGCAAGCTGAGCCTTCAAGTCCTGATCCTTGCCTTCCTGAGCCTCCAAGGCCGACAGTTTACCCATTCACAAAGGTTTTAACTGCTTCTGATACGAGCACTCATGGTGGGTTTTCTGTTTTAAGGAAACATGCCACTGAGTCCCTTCCTCCACTGGTAAATAATTCTCGTTTCTTGTTCCATTTTAAATTTTCTTCTGGGGCTGCATGTTTTCTCTTTGTTGATTTCCATACATGAATCTTCTTCAGGACATGACCCAAGCAACCCCGACCCAGGAATTGGTTGCCAAGGATCTTCATGGTTATGAGTGGCGATTTAAGCATATTTTCAGAGGTGATGGTCTTTCTCTGCTTGGCACTTTTGTTGCAAATGTACGGTTGTTGGATTTAGAAGTGGAAAGGCCTTTGTTCTTTTATCCTCAGTTGGAGATAATACAGAGAAACCAGATCTGGTTTCTGAAAAAATCCGAATTTAATTTTTTCATGTTTCAATGGTCTGTAATAAACTGAGCAGGTCAACCGAGGAGACATTTGCTTACAACAGGGTGGAGTACGTTTGTCACTTCTAAGAGATTAGTTGCTGGGGACACCTTTGTATTTCTGAGGTATGTTCGCTCTCTTTCTTCACCTGCCAAAGCTCTCCATGCAAAATGAAACAAGCTATAATCTATGCACTTATTGGTTATTCAGAGGAGATAATGGGGAATTACGCGTTGGAGTAAGGCGTCTTGCTCGTCAACAGAGCAGCATGCCCTCATCAGTGATTTCAAGTCAGAGCATGCACCTAGGAGTTCTTGCAACAGCATCTCATGCTGTTTCTACCCAAACCCTCTTTGTAGTGTATTATAAGCCAAGGTATGCTATACTATTCTATCCCCATGAGCTTCTTATATTTGGGTTGATTCAATTCACATGATTTCTAATTTATCTTTAATTTATTATGCCGAAAATTTGTCAGGACTAGCCAGTTCATTGTTAGCTTGAACAAGTACTTGGAAGCGGTCAACAATAAGTTTTCCCTGGGGATGAGATTCAAGATGAGGTTTGAGGGGGATGATGCTCCTGAGAGGAGGTAGAAAAAACCCAAATGAATGTTAGCTGTAAGTTTCTTTGTTGTGTGATTGTTTTAATAAATATTTTTTTATTGGTGATTGGTCAGGTTTTCAGGCACTATCGTTGGCGTTGAAGATGTATCTCCTCAGTGGGTGGATTCAAAATGGCGATCGCTAAAAGTAAGCTTCTTCCAATCCATCCCTACCCCTTTTGTCTTTTATTTTGGCTCCCATTCTTCTAAATGAAAGATGTGAGATTAACTTTCTCCTTTCTTTATGTCCCAGGTTCAATGGGATGAGTCTGCATCGGTCCCGAGACCTGATAGAGTTTCATCGTGGGAGATAGAACCTTTTGTGGCTTCTGTACCTGCAAGCCTTTCTCAACCGCCTGTAAAGAACAAAAGGCCTCGACAACCTACTGAAGTTCCATCCCACGGTAAGAGGCTTTTGTTATTCTGTAGCATCTCTCTTTCTCTTCATTATATTCTTGTTGGAGAAGGCATTTGTTGATTATGTTTGTACATTTTGGAATATAGATACTACATATGTATCAACTGTCTGGAATCCTGGACCAGCTACATCTCTTGATATGACACAAATGAGTGTTGCTCCTGATGGAAAAAGAGGTGATCATGCTGCATGGCATCATCATCATCGTCATCATCATCATCAGGAAGGGGATTGGCTGTGTTCCCCCCGTGCAAGTTCTCAGCATATATTTCAGGATACAGAGGATAGCAAAAGTGTATCCATGTGGCCTGTCACTCAAAACCTGTCGAAGCTGAATGAGCCAGTTTATGACCAAGTTGATAGAGAGAGAAAAACTGACACAAGTAATGGTGGAAAAACTGACACAAGTAATGTTATACGAGTGTTTGGTGTTAACCTGATTAATCATTCCACAAACTCACCTCCTCTAGAGAAAGGCCAGAATGCACCTCCTCAATCAAGTTGTGTTAATACTGAAATCACTGAAGGGCGAGCTAGTACTTTGTCAGCAGCTGAGTCAGACCCAAAATCTGATGTTTCAAAGGCTCCTAAAGAGAGAGTGTCTGGACAGTTTCGAGTATCACAAAAAGAGAGTCAAAGCAAACAAAATGGCTCTAACTCCACTCGAAGTCGAACCAAGGTGCTTAAAGTTGAATGTTATTTTGAAAATTAAGTTATTTTTAAGCAACGTTTGAGTTTCCAACAAGTTTCTGAACTTACTATTCGTATTTGGCGTTGACAAATGCCAAAAGGTTCAAATGCAGGGTATGGCTGTTGGTCGGGCAGTCGATCTGTCCATGTTGGATGGATATGATCAGCTCATAGATGAACTTGAAGAGATGTTTGATATCAGAGGACAGCTACGCCCACGTGATAAGTGGGAGATTGTCTTTACTGATGAAGATGGAGATATGATGCTCTTGGGCGATGACTTGTGGCAGTAAGTATTCTTTGTTACTATGTATGAAAAATATCTGTTTAATATTTTTGTAGCCTTATCCTAGATATTGTCAGTTTTTCATTTGGCTGATGTTATTGTTTTTGTAGCGAGTTCTGCAAATTGGTTAGAAGAATCTTGATATGCTCAAGCCAGGACGTAAAGAAAATGAATCAAGGGAGCAAGCTTCCCGTGTCTTCATTAGAGGGTGAAGGGACTGTAATAAGTTCAGAGTCGGCAGAAAATTGATGATGTATGGAACCTTGATTTCTTTCTATTTTTACTATCCTGTTTTTAACTTGTGGGGTATGTTTTTTGGCGTTGTTTGTTTGTGGAGAGGCGCCAGTGGTTTAAATTTGGTCAAAGGGGGAAAAAAAAAATTATGCAGTTGGGAGGAAAAGAGATATTGGCTAATTGATAAGCTCGGTTTTTAGAGCTAACTAGAGATTGACTAGAATTCTAAGAGGTCTAATGTTTCAGTGGGAATAGTGGGTAGGTTTAGAATCTGTGAATATTTAATGGCATTTGTGGTGTTGGGTTGAGGGGGGATTTGGTGGTGGTGGGGGTGGTGGAGTCTATTTTCTTCTTTAATTTTTGTAAATAATTTTTTAAGTGTTTCTTCGTGTAATCTTTTGGTGTTTAGCGAGTGCCATTTTGCAATCTTCTGTTGCTCTATTTGCTCTGAAGGATTAAAATATACTCACTGTTTTCTCCACAAAATATGGTTAATAAAAGTTTGTTTTTGATGTGGCTGGTGCGTTTGTTTCCCCTTATATTCTCCTTCCCCGCAGTTTCTCTATATTATTTATTGTAAATCAAAATGGAAACTATGAATAAATCAAACAGAGTTGAAGAGGACTGTATTTGATTTATTTGTTTGAATTCAGTTCTCAACATGGTGGTGAAAGGAAAGTGGGTTTCTTTTGCCCACAAAACTGAGCGGTTGAAATTTATGAATGATCTTTAATAATAGATGTTGCTGGGCCAATCATGGATGAAAGGGGTGGGTTGGTGGCTCAGGCTAAGGTCTTTCGAGCTTCTAGTTCCTAATTTAATAAATACCCCATAAATATATTATATGAAAAAATGGCTTACCGGAATGTTTATGTTGGTTTGAGTAGTGCAAATTAGCCGTACAACTTGTAATTGTACCTTTTTGTTATTATATTCTTTGTTTGAGTGGTACACTTTCATTATCATAATAGAGGGCATTTGGAGCATTTTTAATAGAAAATATATATTGTAGTATATGTGATTGTATAAATTTAAGTAGCATAAATGAATCAGTTCAAAATTATTTTTCAATAATAAATGTACAAAATTATTTAAAGTCATCAATTAATTATATATTTTATTTAATACTTTTAGTTTTTGAACGAATTAAATTTAAAAAAAAATATTTTTTTTTTAAAAATTGATAATATCTAATTGAGTTATAAAAATAAATTCTCACTTTGATCTTCATATTGATATTTATTTTATGGCATATTAATTTTATCAATTTATATTCAATAAAAATGCTTTTAGTTCTTTCAGATGGTAGCTATGACAAGGCAAAAATCCACCGGCCCAAAAAATCTGTCGAAAAAAAATTGACAATTCGGGTGTTGGTGTTTTGTTTCTGTCAAAGGCCGGTTCAATTTGGTTTGCGGTTCAAGAAAATTTTCTGCCAAATTCGATCGGACCGAACCAACAATAATACACCCATATTAAATCTACAACATCATTTCGTCTTCTTTCATTACAGCTGTATGAAGTTCTCCATCATAGCAATCTAATCCATGCCCACATCACTTCATTTTAAATTATTTTACAAAATTTTAAATTTTTAAAAATCCTCAGCCATTAGATCGGATTAAAAATCTTTCATGTTTTCTTTCTACTTTAGAAAACCCTAGATCTAGAAAGTTTTCACTTTTCACTCTCAGCCGCCTCTCTCTCCCTCTCTTTAATGTCACCATCTCTATGTTTGCCGACCAAAAAACTGGCCAAACAGAATCGAGCTCACTCCTAATTGTAGCCTCCAAATGGGACACTCCATCAGAAGTGTCAATTTTAGTAGTCCTTTTGAATTTTGCATTACCTGGATATGAATTTTCATTTCATTAATTGTTGTCCCATTTCATATAATGTGTAATCAGTGCCAGGGCAACAAATAAGTTTCTGCCTATAAATATTGGAATTTATGCTTACTCTTATGAACCAATGAAATATCTTTGATCTGCTACATAATAAATTGCCCATTCATTTTTTTATAGACTGACTGGGTCACTAAAATATCCACTTTTGGATAGAGGATAAAAAAAATTTCTCTTGGTTTTATCCGTCTGAGGAAGAGACCAATATATATTCTTTATGGTTAAAAATTTACAAATTATGGTATTTTAAGACTAGTTTTTAACTGAATGCCAAAAAGGATGGACTTAAGGTAAGTAAATGAAACTAAAATCCTTTAAGTTTGGTTGCTGTCATATAGTACACCCAAATAAAGAAGATATGATAGGAAAAGAGACATTGTGGTCTAAGCTTTTGGGACCATGAAAAGATTAGGACCATCAATCATTCACTTGGAATAAGCCTGTATTAATGCTAATAATATTAGCATTCTTAATTTTACACCAGTACCTTCATAATTACAAGTACTTCTGGGTTGAGCAACCTGCTTTGGGACTGTTTTACCTACCAATATATATATTGCTTTGGGAATGTGGCTGCTGCCACTGGTTTTTAGAGGCAAAAGTGGGAACCAAGCAATGGTATATCTAAATAACATTATACTAAATGAAATAGACCAATTGATATATGAGGTAGATAGATAAATATCTTCTCAGCAAATACAAAAAGATAAATACCCAATAAAAAAAAGATAAATACAAAAAGATATATTGGTCTGAGAAGGTATTTAATTTTTTTTGAAATATATGTGGAAATTTCCATGGAAGTATTGAAAATATCTATTATTTTTTTTTATTAAATTTTATGAATTTTGATAAAATATTTCAGCAAATTTCTTTTTTATCAAAGTATAATTATTTGTTAATGATATTTTTTTCACTAATGTTGTACTATTAAACAAATTGAAATTTAAAAGCAATGATAAAATAATTTAAAAAACAAAATAAAAATAATGTAAAACAAGGATTTTAGTTTAAAAACAGAAAAAAAAATAGTTATAATTAAAAAAATATATTGAAAAACCAGTGTAATTTGGAGCACTTTTGCATTAATACATACAAAACAGAGAAATAAGCTAGCATACAGTAGGAATTGAAAACTAATAAATTATTATTACAATATGAAGCTGAAGTTAAAAAATATAGAAGCAGATAAAAAAAAAAACAATCAAGAATTTGATTCACCAATAATATTTGATGCTATCGTAAATGATAGTGATGAAGAAGATAATCAAATATATCAACAGATTAAACCAATTCATTTAAATGATAAAAAAAAGAACTTTGACTTAAAAATTTCTCTATAAGCAGAATATGAAGGTAAAAATGTTCAAAGAATAATCGTTAGAGAAGTAGGTTCTTGTAGTACTGATTTTTTTGAAAAGTCTAGGAGAAAACCAACTAGAACTCCTAGTACTTTAACCCTTTCTAGATGTACATGTTCAAAATTTCAAATCATTGATAGTAACTCTAGCTCAAGTGGTTATATTAATAGATACTATAGTAAAGTTAGAAATTGTTACGAAAGAAAGTTACAAATTCAACAAAAATTTAGTCTATTTACTTGTAAAGAATATTACACTCATGCAATACAAAAACAAAAATCGTAAAAGTAGAAAATGTGGGCTAGAAATTGGTGCTATTGGAAAAGATAATACACGTAAAAAAAATATAGTGGAAATATCACAGCAAAAAGAAAAATCTTTTTCTACAAAATTTAATTAATGAGTGTTGTAGGTAGGTTATATATAACTCTTATTCGGTGGATGATTATGGAATGTCATCAAGTAATAACTCACAGGTTCATTCTCAAATTTAACTATCAGGAATCAACAATTATACATATAGTTAACCAATATTATATCAATCTCATGACTATCAGAAATGACAATTACATACAATATTAAATCTATATAATTGGCTTATTAACAATTATATGTGTTTTTCAATTGATATTTTTTTAATATACTGCATGAAATAAGGACGAGGAAGATAATAAAATTTGAGTAAATTACTTCCTAGGCACCTGAATTTTATCGCGTGTTACAAGTAGATATCAGATTTTTTTTTGGCAATTTAATACCCAAATTTGAAATTTGCTGCACAATTAATACCTAAAGCCAATTCTGTTTAAATTCCTCCGTTAACTAGCATGTGATGTGTCACGTGATGACTAAAAAAGGGTAGAAGTCATCTTTTCACCCCTTTCTTCTTCCTTTATGCTCTAAATTATAGATCTACGATTTACAGAGATAAAAACTACAAAAAATTGGGTTAGGGCAAAAAAAATTGGTAAGTGTTATTTTTTGTTTAAATGGATTCTTTGTTTCTGTGGTGGCTTTAGAAAATAAAAATGAAATTGTACATTTGAATTGTAATTCATGTGGATATTGTTGAATTTTGTTATTTTAGGTGTTGTTTGCCAAATTTATATGGATAATTAATAATTATATAGTGTTTTGGTCAGCAGACAGAGAAAAAAAATAATTGGCTTGAATTTTACTAATAATTAAGTTGTAAAACTTTGATTTAGTTCGAATTTTTAAAGGTTTTGTAAAACTTATAATGTATATGACCTCATGTGTGAGTATGCAAATTTTAAAATTTGCATCCTTAACTTGTAATGGAAATAACCTTACTTGTATGCAGGGGGTTGAATTAGAGGTAACACAGAGCTCTTACAATTTGAATATTTTACCCTAAATTATTTTATGCTTTCAATTTTTCATATGTATTAAATTGAGAAATTTATCGAGAAAAAGGAGAAGAACGGAGGGGAAAACAGGGAGGGAGGAGTTATATATTTTTTTAGTCATTACGTTGACATATCTGATTAACGGAAAAATTTAAACAAATTTTTTTTTTATGAAAAAATTTAAACAAAATTGACTTTAGATATTAACTGTGTAACAAATTTTAAGTTTGGATATTAAATGCCAAAAAAAAAATCAGATATATACTTGTAAACGTTGTAAAATTAAGTTATTAGAGTGTAATTTACTCTGATCTTTCATCTTTTCCTCCCCTTCTCATTCAAACCCTGTAACCAGAGAACTCTCTATATTTCTCTCTCGAAGGTTTTGTTTCTCGATCGTCTTTCTTTGCAAAGCTTTCCCATTAATTAATATTTCATGGCGAACAATGCCGTTTCCTTTCGCTAGTGTTGCCGGTAATTTTTTGATGGTGCATGCCATGGAGATCTTGATACATAAAAGAGATATGCAAAGCAGTTGTCGAGTCTCTGATCCGAGCAAGTCAGGACCATAATCGAAGACAGCTCAAGGTGAGATTCTTATATTTCTTGGAATATTTTCACACGTGATTTTTGGAATCTGAGAGAAAACAATTGTTTGGATACAGTGATGGGAAGAGCTCGATTTTGTAAACATTTCTCTTTCAATATTGGTTAATTGTCTCGCATTTTTTTTTCTTTGACCAAGATGTCAGCGAGAGACGGATGAGACAAGGTTTTTGTCATTGATGTAGTTTTTTTCTTTTTTCTTGTTGGAAACATGTATTATGATTTCTGTTGATGGATTTTTTAGGTCTTAGGCAGTTTGGTCTCTACGATGGATTTCTTGTTGAAAACATGTATATTGTGATTTCTTTGATCGATGATGGATGTTTTTGGCTGATGCTCGTCTTGGGGACCCAATCTATGGCTGTGTGGGTCTAATCTCAATCCTTCAACATGGAGTGATCAATTGGTTATTTGTGAACCTGACCTAGTGGGAATATATTCTTTGTTTGTAGATCATATTAAGTATTTTTGACCTTGTTATTTGAAATCATGCTATACGGTGCTATGTGTAAGTGTGGTTACTTTTGTTTTTTTGTTGACAATTTTGTTTTTAATATATTATTATATTTAAGAAAGTAAATCAAATATTTTCTGCTGAATATTCTTTGCGTTAAGGTGTGTGGATCCTAATTTCCTACTGCTTTATAATCCCCTCAACAACTTTTTATTTTTTATTTTTTTGGGTTTAAAGAATGAAAGTTGCTTATGATTGAGCTTGATAGCATAAGCAATAGGGAGATTATATAAACCACCTTTGAATTTTATTTTTTAAAATTTCCTGACATGGCTTCCTCAATCAGAAACTGCTCATGTTATCCTTCTGATCAGATGGGTGAAGAATGGTTAAATTGGAAAATAATAACCATGAAAATAATGAAGCACATCAACTCTTGACACAGCTTTTGTCGAATTTGGACTTAAGCATATATTGATGGGGCACAAGAGTGTTTCGGAGAAAGAAACTTTGTTTGAGGATTGTGCCTTCAGGTGTTGCCAACAGAATCATAATTTGCAAGTCATAAAGCTGTCCGTATCTATGAAGTTGTAGGTGGTTCATGATATGAGACCAATAATAAACCATGGACAATGGCTTGAATGGCAAACCAATAACAAATTCATAACAGTAAATTCATTGGCAGAGCTACTAAACGTGCCAGATTGGATCGAGATTGAACTTGTACTATATGCTGCAGCTAGCAATGTGGGCCCCGTCCTTGGCTGGTTCCAAAAATCATCATGGTACACTTCTGGGACAGTAGGGACATCCAAATCTAGGTGGTTATGCTATACTGATAGTCATCGGATCTGACCATGAATCTTATCCTTGAGGAGGGGAAGAGTAAGAGGTAGTATTTGCTTAGCTTATCTTCCTCCATCACATTCATTAGAAGGATCAAATCCATGGTCGGATTCGATCATTATTAGTATTGTCCATGGTTTGTTAGAGGCTCATGTTCAGTGTTTCATGAGGTTGAACCACCCACAGCTACATAGATTCAGACAGCTTTATGACTTGTAAATTATAATTTTGCCAGCAGTATCTCCGCCTAACACTCAGACAAATAATCTTTATTCCAAAATAGCTCTTATGCCCCATTAATATATCCTTGGTCTAAATTCTATAGAAGCTGTGTCACGCGTTGATGCGCCTGGTTTAACTGCTTCTTCGCCTGTCTGATCAAAGGGATGGCATGAGCAATTTTAACCACTTCTTCATGTAAGAGCTAATTCAGTTCTTTGTCATTTTTAACCGCTTGCTGCCTTCCCCTGTATATGCAAGCTGAGCCAAAGAGTCCTGATCCTTGCCTTCCTGAGCCTCCAATACCGACAATTTACCCATTCATAAAGGTTTTAACTGCTTCTGATACGAGCACTCATGGTGGATTTTTTGTTTTAAGGATACATGCCTTTGAGTCCTTTCCTCCACTAGTAAAGAATCTCTTTGTTCCATTTAAAGTTTTCTTAATCTCTGCATGTTTTCTCTTTGTTGATTTCCATATATGAATCTTCTTCACGATGTGACCCAGGCAACCTCAACCGAGGAATTGGTTGCCAAGGATCTTCATGGTTATGAGTGGCGATTTAAGCATATTTTCAGAGGTAATGGTCTCTCTCTTCTTAGCACTCTAGTTGTTGCAAAGGTATGATTGTTGGATTTAGAAGTGGAAAGGCATTTCTTCTTTTATCTTGAGTTGGAGATAAAACACAGAAACCAGATCTGCTATCTGAAAAATTCTTAATTCATTTTTCTCATGTTTCAATGGTCTGTTATAAACTGTGCAACAGAGGAGACATTTGCTTACAACAGGATGGATTACGTTTGTCACTTCTAAGAGATTAGTTGCTAGGGACACCATTGTATTTTTTAGGTATGTTTTTTTTCTTTTTCTTTTCACCTGCCAAAGCCCTTCTCTCCATGCAAAATTAAATAAGCTATAATCTATAAATTATTTGTTATTCAGAGGAGATAATGGGGAATTATATGTTGGAGTGAGGCGTCTTGCTCGTCAATAGAGCAGCATGTGTTAGAAATGGTATTTTTAGAGAGTAAGATAATGGCTAAGTGGCAAAGAAATAAATTGTCAGTGCAGCACTTGCTGGTGCAGAGAAGCCTAACTAGCAGCTCATGAGCTCTTGGCTGATTTAGTTTTAGTTTTCATGTAGTAGTTCTTTGGTTAAATTGTAACTTAATGTTCCCCTTTATTGTTATATGATTTAAGCAAGAATTAGGGGATATTTTGTTGAAAAAAGCTGCAAACAATTAAATGAGTAAGGTTGTGACATGTTAGATAAGGCAACACATGCTGCTACTGTTTTCGTTTTGTTTTTGCTGTATATGTATTTTAAAAAACCAGATTATGAAATGTGGAATGTTGGTTCTTTGTTTTCTCGGTTCTCTTTCTTTTTACTCTTTGGTTCCTCTGGTTTTGAGTTGAAATTTTTTGCAAATTTATTTTCTCTACCTTAGTTGCAAACACAGCCTAGTTTCTAAAAGCATGCCCTCATCAGTGATTTTGAGTCAGAGCATGCACCTAGGAGTTCTTGCAACTACATCTCATGCTGTTTCTACCCAAACCCTCTTCGTAGTGTATTACAAGCCAAGGTATGCTATACCATTCTATCCCCATGAGCCTTTTTTTATTTGGGTTGAATCATTTCACTTGATTTCTAATATTTCTTTAATTTATTTTGCTGAAAATTTTTCAAGACTTGCCAGATAAATGCTAGCTTGAACAAGTACTCGCAAGCGGTCAACAATAAGTTTTTGAACTGTCCACTCTAAACCTATCAAAACTGAATGAGCCAGTTTATGATCAAGTTGATGAAAAGAGAAAAACTGAGACAAGTAATGGTGTCTTGAGTTTTTTGGTGTTAACATGATTAATCATTCCCCAAACTCACCTCAATCAAGCTGTGTAATACTGAAATCAATAAATGGAAAGCTAGTACTTTTTTCGTCAGCTGAGTCAGACCCAAAATCTGATGTTTCAAAGGCTCCTAAAGAGAGGGTTTGTGGACAGTTTCAAGTATCAAGAAAAGAGAGTCGAAGCAAACGAAATTGCTCTAACTCGACAATTAACTCGGACCAAGGTGCTGAAAGTAGAATGTTATTTTCAATATTAACTTATTTTTAATCAAGATTTGAGTTTCCAACAAGTTTCTGAACTCCCTGTTCATATTTGGTGTTCACAAATAAATAGTACTGCTGTTGGTCGGGCAGTCGATCTTCCATGTTGGATGGATATGATCAGCCCATGGATAAACTTGAAGAGATGTTTGACATCAGAGGACAGCTATGCCCACGGAATAAGTGGGAGACTGTATTTAATGATGATGATGGAGATATGATGCTCTTGGGCGATGTTTGGTTTGTTTGTTTTCAATTCAATTCTTAACATGTTAGGGAAAGAAAAGTGGGTTTCTTTTGCCCACAAAGCTGAGAGGTTGAAAATTATGAATCATCGTTAGTAAGGGATGTTGCTGGTCCAATCATGGAAAAAGGAAACAATATTGTCTGGAGGATATGGCATCTTCAATAGACTTATTAACGATTTCATAATCTCATTTTAAATAGTTACATTTCTTTTATAACTTCAANAATGAAGAGGGGTACTTAGTATGTAACACATTGTTTCGAGAAAAGATTAAAAAATTCTCAAAATTTGACCAAGTTTGACTGTAAGTGGGTCTGGAGTTGACTTTTTCTGTGGTTTTAGTTTTGTTTTGACTATGGTACCATTGCGTAGAGCTAGTCGATACGAGTTCGTAGACTAGCAGCACGTTCGATTCCGAATTAAAACCGAGAAGTTATGGCCGAAAGAGTGCAAAAGGTAATTTGGTAATTCTGCAAGGGGTGGGAAATGACAAAATTGCCCTCAGCTATATATTTAAATAATGTTAGAAGGGTCTGGAAGGTACACTTACACACACACACGCAGCCACTTTCCCTCCCGACGCCAGCGCGTCGCCCCCCCTGTCCGCCGGTTATGGCTATTTTCTAGCCAGATCAGGCCGGAGTTTGCTTGGGAAAAGAAAGCCGTCGACCCTCTCCTCCCTTGGGTATCGATGGCTTGCTGGAAATAAGCCCAGATCGCCGGAAAAGGAGAGAAAGCCGGTCAGCCCCCACTTTGAATTCGCCGGATTTTGGTAGAAATTGACCGGCCCACTGCCTGGGAAAGCTTCGCCGGACCCTCCTCTCCCTTTCCCCACCAGCTGCTGGCCGCGAAACACCGCAGAACGCCGGAATCGACGAAGAACCCGGCAAGATCAACGCTCCTCCGGTCGCCGGATTCCCGTGGTTTCCGGTGACGAAACCAGTCCGGTCCCCCTCTTTTGGGCCTCCTGAGTTCGATTCCGGTACTCGTTCGTCCTAAATCTCAGTCGTGTAAGAGGTGCGAATTACGGGTGCTCGGCCGCTACTTTTCGGCCATTTTTCGGCCACCGCCGGCAGTGGTTGGACAAGGTAAATTTATGGTTGTACCCTACTCTCTTTAAGCTTCGTTTTGATGTATAATTCGTATATTGTAGTTGAATATTTGGAATTTACCCGGTTAAGAGCAATGTTGTCAATAACTGTTAAAATAGGAATTGCGATGATTGGTGATATAAATAGGTATGTAAGTATGTTTTGGAATTGCTGTGGGTTGAATCGGTATATGGAAATTATATATACTGTGTTATTTTCTTTGGAATAGATGCTGGAGGTGATTGTGCGGATGAGAACCGCTTAGGCGAGGAATTATGCCGCCAAGCGGGGTATTGCTAGCTTGGGCGAGGAATCATGCCGCCAAGCTATGGATATTATTTTTATTAAATTGTTGGAAAAGCCGTGACGGAAATTAAGTGTGTTTGTATAGGTGGTAATTGAGAAATGTGCATTAAGTTTGTGAATGTGATTGACCGTAGCAAATATTGTGTAAAATATGCTGTTTGAACTACAGGTAGCTTGATTCCTTTCAAAAAGGGTATGTAGGCAGCTCGGTTTATACCGAGTCCAGCTACGCCTTACTTAAACAATATATTTGTTTGAGTATTGAGATGTTTACTAAGGTATGAGTTTGTTTGATTGGGAAATGTATGCTGGTAGAATAGATATTGTGTAGGTATGTTTTCTTTGCAGGAAAGGTAATTTCTGTGTATTTGGGAAATGTTGTATAAACAGACAAAATGCTGCCGGGTTTTTTTAATGGCTCAGTAGAATTAAGTAACTGCTTATTGACTTAATATGAATATTAAGTCATGCAGGCAGAATCCATGTGGGTTGGGTCTTGTCAATTTGGTATCAGAGCCTGGTTGTAGATCTCACTTGGGAGAGTTTAAGTATCACCTTGAAAATGTTGGTTATTAATTATACATGTTAATCGAGTTAGTTTCACCTATGCATATAGTTTTGTTGGAATTTGATTCAACCACCTTACGTATGTGACCTTTTGTGTGGTTGGCACAGAGCCATGGTTTATGGGAGATGATTTCATTTTATTTTATTTTATTTATATATGAATTGCATCTTTTGTTATTTTGATATTTTAATGGTGAGTGCATATATTTTTTTAAATCATTTTGGAAATATATGATATATTTTATTTCCCTCCTACTAAATTGTTTAGATGGGATTTCTTTATTCATTAAATTTTAGTTATTAAATATATTTATGATGATTTAAATATTTGCATGAGTTGATTCTATGATTTGATAAATTTCATATTTATTTGGAATAAATATGAAATTTGTGTTTTAATTGATTGTTTAGTGAGTTTTGAAAGTTTTCGGATATTTTACGATATTGTGGGAAAATTGATGATTTCAAAGAAAAATTGTGGCTTTTGAGAAATTTAAAGATTTTGGGGCAATTTTCTGATATTTGAATTATTTGATTGTTGGTAAAATTTTCAAAATAAAAGATTTTGTAAACCGTTTAAAAAATAAATAAAATAAAGGGATTTGACAAATTGATGATAGCGGTGATGGACGATTTCAGAAATGATTTTGAGGAGTACCACACAGTATCGAGATGTTGATTGTGATATGTTGAGATTATGCGTGCTATTATATTATGCCATCCTCTGCTGCGAACACGTGTCGAGAGAGAGATGATGAGGATCCTGCCATGACGTATTTGAGACGCCGGTACGTTGTGATGATTTATTCCCTCTCCCCCCGCCTATGGCGCCGTCAGGACGCTGATGGGCACACGTCATACTATTATGATATTACAGTATTATTATTATTATTATTATTATTATACCTCCCCCCACCTGTGGCGCCGTCAGGACGCTGATGGGCACACGGCATACTATTATGATATTACAGTATTATTATTATTATTATTATATTATGACATCCTTTACTGTGGACACGTGTCGGGAGAGAGATGATGAGGATCCTGCCATGACGGATTTGGGACGCTGGTTCGTTATGATGAGTTATTCCCCCCTCCCCCGCCTGTGACACCATCAGGACAATGAGGGTCACACGGCACGATACTAGAGTGTGGTACTAGTTTTGATATATGATTTATGGTTTTAGATAGATGGTTTTTGAAATTATGGGTTGTGGCTCAAGTATTTGATTTTACAGGTTGTGACCCATCTATATGACATTTTATGGTACCGGTTTTGATACATGATATATGATTTATGGATTTATATCGGTTTTGAATTCACGAGTTGTAGCCTATGGCATTTGATTTCACGGGTTGTCTATATGGTTTTTCGTGAGAATTTAATTGATAAAATGAATTTAAATATTTTACATAATTTCATTTATGGTTCTGGTGAGTATTATGTGATTTTAGTGATATTATAAAATTATGTTTTCGTCCCAAAATCGTGTTGAAATGATTTAATAATTTTTGGAAATAAAGCTAAGGTTTTGCGAAATTATTTATCAAAAATGGAAAATGTTTCAAAGAGAGACGGGAGTATGTAGCTTATTTATTTTGAAAGTTGTACTAATCTTGTTGTCATATGTATGATCATATATACATTCTCTTGCTTTTATATTTAAAAAGTTAATGGACTTAACTTTGATAAGCCAAGCATGTTTTATAATTATTGATTTAGTTGATGCTTTATGATGGAATTGTATATGTGGGGATTGAATGATATAGAACATTGAACTTATGACGATGACGATGTTGATATGTGGATGGTCTGTGAAAAGAGAGAGGAAGATTTGGTAACGACGTTTACAAATTTCAAAGGATAAGAATTGAGGGGCAACCACCATTTGATTTTGAAAAAAAATAATAATAAAATAAAAAATAAAAAATTTTAAATTAAAATTCGTAAGCAGGACAAAGATGGTGAAACAATGAGAAAAGGCAATATTCTCATTAACGATATTTCTCAAGAAAATGAGAAATTTGATATTTCTGTGAGGAATGACATAGATGATGATGGTAATGCAATATTTTATGATTGCTCAGGGCGTATTGTAGTTGATAATCCTTTATTTATGAATGTGGTCCCTCGTGTAACTGTTCTCCTTCGTGTATTAACAAAGTTAGCCAAATTGGTATCCGTTATAATTAGAACAATCGTATGTGGTGATAAGAAAGCTGAAGCGGATGAAATTTCTTTAAGCACTATCATACTACATCTCTCTCATAACGTTCTGAGAAAGGTAAATGACGTGAAAACTACTCTTGAAATATGGGTCATACTTGAAAATTTGTTTCTTGAAAAATCCTTTTCTGATCGTATTTACTTACTTTAACATTTTTTTAGTTTTAAAATGGAAAATTCAAAAGATCTTGATGCAAATCTAGACATGTTCAATCGTATGCTTTTACGTCTTGCAAATAGTAAAGTGAATTTCTCCGATGAACACAATGCTGTCATATTATTAAATTCTTTGCTTGAAATGTATAAGGATGTTAATAATGTGATTACATATGGCCGCGATACGTTAACAGTTGATATTGTTGTCAGTGCTCTTAGGCCTAAAGACTTAGAACTTAAGTCTATTGGTAAAAGTGAAGGACTAAGTGTGAAGGGTAGGAACTTTAATAAAATGCCTAATTTTAATCACAATTCTAATTCAAGTGTAAATAAATCTAGATCCATGTGAATAAATAATTCATGGTCTAAGTCTCATATGTCTAATAAGAAATGTTATTATTGTAAGAAATAAGGTCACTATATACAAAATTGTTTTAAGAAAATGAGAGATGAAAAGGAAAGAAAAGTGGAAAACAGTTAGGGTAGTGCAGATATGTCTCATATTATTAATGACGTGAATAATGCTGAAGTCCTAATTGTATCTTCTTGTTTGTCTAATAATAAATGGGTTCTGGATTCTGGCTATTCATGTCATATGTGCCCTAATCTAAATGCTTTTATTTCCTATAATGCTTCTGATTGTGGCAAAGTTTTACTAGAAAATGATATTTTTTGTAAATTAATTGGTATTGGTAATGTTAAGATGTATGAGGGTTATGTTAAAATCTTATCAAATGTAAGACATGTTCCTAGTTTAAAAATATATATATATGATATGTATTGGTATGCTTGATAAATCTGGTATGTGGTGTAAAATTGAAAATGGTTTTATGTATGTCTGTAAAATTTTTGTTGTTGTTATGAAATGAATTAAAAGGAATGGTCTGTATATTATGCTTGGTAAAATGTTTTAGGTGCTAGTAATGCATATGTTGGTTCAACTGTGAATAAAACTATTTGTCATATGAGTGAAAAAGGCTTGTATTACTTGCATAAACAACAATTTCTTTGTAATGATAAGATAAGAAAACTTGAGTTCTATGAGAATTATGTTTTGGAAAAACAACATATATTAAGCTTCAATTCTAGTACACAGAGAGCTAAATATGTACTTGACTTTGTGTATGTTAATTTGTGGAGTCCTGCTAGAGTGCAAACTCAAACAAGAAACATATATTTTATGTCTATTATTAATGATTTCTCTTGAAAAGTTTGGATTTATTGTTGAAGTCGAAGGATGAAGCTTTTCTAAATTTTAAAAAGTGGAAACTCTTTGTGGAGAACTAGATTGATAAATATGTTAAGGCTTTGAGAACTGATAATGGACTTGAATTATGTAACTCTGAATTTGATATGTTTTGTAAATCTTTTAGTTTTCTAAGACATAGAACTGTTAAGGACACACTACAACAAAATGGCATTACTGAAAGAATGAATAGAACTTTGCTAAATAAAGTTAGATGTATGTTAATATATTCTGGTTTGCCAACTTTATTTTGGGGTGAAGTTATAATGATTGATGCTTATCTTGTACATCTGTCTCCTTTAACTATTTTAGATTTTAAAATACCTGAGCAAGTATAATATGCTAAAAGACCAGATTATAGTAGACTTAGGATGTTTGGATGTGCTGCTTATGCATATCAGTCTTAGAGAAAGCTAGAATCTAGGAGTGTAAAGTGTGCTTTTATGGGTTATCCTCTGGGAGTAAAAGGATATAGGCTATGGGTGAGAGAAGGGCATGGGTGTAAGGTGATTAAAAGTAGGGATGTTGTCTTTGATGAATTGTCTATGCCCTATAGAGTTAAGGATCAGTCTGAGTCTCAAGAGGTTGAAGAGAAAGAAACTAGGAAACTTGAGTTTTACGTTGAGGTGGAGAATGATGAAAAGACTAACCTAGAAGAGTCACCTATACAATTAGTTGATCATTCCTCAGAGTTAGTTGATTCCACTGATTCTTAGAGCACTAAATCCTAGTATGTTGAGGTGGAACCTGAAGAGAATCAAGTAGTTTCTCATACACCCAGATCCAGTCATAAGAGTGATATTACTTATTCTGAACCCTCTACTATTAAGTTAGCCTCACTTGGTTATCTGTTAACTAGGGACAAATCTAAAATGAAGATCAAACCTAATAGGAAGTTTGCGCATGCTGAGTTTATGTCTTATGCCTTAGTAACACTTCAAAATTTAGCTGATAGTGAGCCCAAATCTTTTCCTGAAGCTGTTAAGCCTAAGAATTCTAAGCAGTGGAGAGAAGCTATGGCAGAAAAGATGAAATCTCTTCACCAAAATAGAAAATGGGTTCTAGTTTCTTTTCCTCCTAATTAAAGGATTGTAAACTATAAATGGATCTTTAGGGTAAAAAAAGGCATATATCCAGTTTAGAACCCATAAGATTTAAAGCCAAACTTGTAACTAAGGGTTTTACTCAAATAGAAGATGTGGATTAAAATGAATTTTTTTCTCTAGTTGTAAAGTATACTACTATTAGAGTAATTTTGTCTCTTATTGTTAATTTTGATTGGAAATTGGAGAAATTTGATGTTAACACTGCTTTTCTTCATAGTGAATTGGATGACCTATCTACATGAATCAACCTGAAAGTTTTAAGATTAATAAAGATGGTAAAGATCTTGTTTGCCTTTTGAAAAAGTCTATGTATGGTCTAAAGCAATCACCACGTCAGTGGTATAAACGTTTTGACTCTTTTATGGTACAAAATGGTTCCATAAGAAGTTAATTTGACGGCTATCTTTATTTCAAACATTTGTTAAGTGATAAAGATGTGCTTCTATTCCTTTATGTGGATGATATGTTAATTGATGATCCTAGTTGTAATGCTATTGAAAATGTTAAATATTTGCTCAAGACTGATTTTGATATGAAAGATTTAAGCCCTGCTAAAAAGATCCTAGGAGTTAGTATTGCTAGGAACAAACATAAATTTGAAATGAAACTTTGTCAAACATCTTATTTGAAAAAAGTTGTATCAAATTTTTCTATGGATAATGCTAGAGTTGCTTTTGTACCTTTGAGTGGTCATTTGAAAATATCTAGTGATCAATATCCTGTTTTCGAATTTGAAAAAGAGGATATGATTTATGTTCTTTACTGTAATATTGTTGGATATGTTATGTATACTATGATATGCACTATACCTAATTTGTCTAACTCAATCAATGTACTGAGTAGATTTATGGCTAATGATTGTAGATCACATTGGGATGCTATGGAATGGTTATTCAGATATTTAAAGTATATTGAATTTGAAGGTTTGATATATAAAAGGGGTCAGAAAGAGGTGGAGTTAGTAGGGTTTATGGATTCTGATTATAATGGAGACAAGGATAATATGAGATTTATGTCTTCTTATGTTTTTACACTTTGTAATAATTGTATTAGTTGGAAGTCTTAACTTTAGTCTATTGTTCAATTGTCTACCACTGAAGCTGAATATAATGCAGCTACTGAGGCTGCAAAGGAAGCTGTTTGGTTGAAAGGTTTATGTAAAAGAAAAATAGCAAAAACTGTAAATCACACACGATTTAACAAGGTTCACTAGATGAATCTGGCTACGTCCTCGATGCTCTGTTTCCAAAGCCTATGCTAAACCTTTATCGAAAAAGTGTTTACACAAAATAGTTTACAAAACGTAAACCAAATCACAAACCTCCGATTACAAACAGATTCCCAGAATCCTAAGAAATCATAAAGATTCCTACACTAAGCAAACCAAAACGAGAAAGGAAGAAGACGAAGATTACAGAAAACTTGAATGAACACACAGAAAATCCTATTTGCCTCTCTGCCTCTTTCTCTAACACAATTGACCGATCTCCTGCTATAGTGCCAACATAATAATATATATGTCTCGCAGTAACTAGGGTTAGGCTTTGTATAAGTGAAATGATGTTGCACAGAGCATGGGCCTTGAACCGGTATAAAAGCAACAGGGTCGAAGATTGGATTTAACCCAATAACATAAAACGACATCAGCATTAGTGAAACGGAAACCTGAAAATATAAGGTTTACATAATAACAAAAGATATAACTATTAAGGATTATATAACAATTCTCTTCCTAATCCTTAAAGATTAGAAAGAAAAACCATATTTAGCACAGACTCTTACTAACATCATCACATAGATTAAACGAATAATCGAACAAATCAGCTTACTCCAATACGAAGTAAACTTTTGCAAGTGTTAAACTTGCCAACAGATAACAACTTAGTTCCCATATCAGACGGATTAAACTCAATAGGAATCTTGTCAATCTTAAAAACATTATTAACAATAAGATCATGAATGAAATGATATTTAACATGTATATGCTTAGATCTTTCATGAAAGACAGAATTCTTACACAAATGAATAGTTCTTTGGATATCAGAAAACAATACAACATCTTGTTTAAGGACTTTAAGTTCTTCAAACAATCCTTTTAACCAGATTGCTTCTTTGGCAGCTTCAGTAGCTGCCATATATTCAGTTTCTGTGGTTGACAGAGCAACCACAGATTGAATATGAGACCTCCAACTAATGGAGTTTCCACAAAGAGTAAAAACATAACTAGAAACATATATCCTCCTATCCCTATCCCTTGCATAGTCGGAATCCACAAATCCTAGTAATTCAACTTTCTCCTGCCTCCTCTTATAAACCAGACCTTCCAATTTTGTACCCTTAAGATATCTAAAGAGCCACTTCATGGCTTACCAATGTATCTTACTTAGATTAGACATTAACCTACTTAAAATACTTATTCCAAAAGCTAAGTCAGGTCTAGTACAAATCATAAGATACATTACAGATCCTACTACATTTGAGTAAGGAATAGAAGTCACATCTAATTTTTCAGATTCAGTGGAAGGACATTGTTCACTAGAAAGTTTAAGATGAGGACTCATAGGAACAGAAGCTACCCTAGATGTTTCCATAGAAAATTTAGATACAATCTTCTTAATATAGAAAGATTGAGACAGACACAGTTCTCCCTTAGATCTATTCCTAGTAATGGTAACACCTAATATTTTTTTAGCAGTTCCCAAGTCTTTCATGTCAAACTTAGATTTGAGTATCTTTTACTCCCTGTATAACTGAGGAATTAGGACCAGAAATTAACATGTCATCTACATAAAGTAAAAGATACACAACTTTATTAGTCATTAGATTTTTGAAATATAAGCAAGTATCATATTGACTCCTACGAAAACCAGCAATTACAACAAAAGAATCAAATCTCTTATACTATTGTCTAGGAGATTGTTTTAGACAATACAAAGATTTCTTAAGTAAGCAAACAAGTTCTACACCTTTCTGTTCAGATTTGAACCTCTCATGTTGTCTCATATAAATTGTTTCATCTAGATCACTATGCAGGAAAGCAGTTTTAACATCTAATTGTTTTAACTCCCAATCAAACTGAGTAACTAAAACTAAAACAGTTCTAATAGTAGTGTATTTAACTACTGGGGACAAAATTTCAATGTAATCTATCCCTTCAACTTGAGTAAAACCCTTAGCTACTAATCTAGCCTTAAACTTAACTGAATCAGTAGCAGTTATCCCTTCCTTAACCTTGTAAATCCACTTACAATCTACAACCCTCTAGTTAGGAGGAGGTTTAACTAAGACCCAGGTTTTATTAACATTTAAAGACTTCATCTCATCCTGCATAGCTTCTTTCCACTTAAAAGCATGCTTAGACCTAACAGCCTCAAAATAAGTTTTAGGTTCATTATCGGCTAATTCTTGGAAAGTAACAAAGGCATAGGCCATAAACTCAGCAAAGGCATATTTCTTGTTTGGTTTAATCTATCTTTTGATTCTATCACTAGTTAGGAGATAACCTGGGGAAGCTATGGTTTTGGAATCAGAGGACTGTATTTCATTTGGTTCACTATCTGATTCCTCTACATTCTGATTTTCTAACTGACTCGGTTCAGTACATTCCTCACTGGGTTCAAATTCAGGTATGGGAGTATTAAACTCATTCATAAGGTTATCACTCTCCTTACAAGTGTCCAAGTCTAACTCTCTGACTTCTTTTCCTATTTCTGATTTACTGACTTCAGATTCTTTCATTTTGGATGGCATATTAGACTCATTAAAAATAACATCTCTACTAGTTATAACTCTAAACCCTTGGCCATCTCTCACCCACAGTCTATAGCCTTTGGTTCCTAAAAGGTAACCTAGAAAAACACACTTAGTACTTCTAGGTTCTAATTTCCCTTCAGTTTGATGTGCATAAGCTGCATATCCAAAAATCCTACGCCTACTGTAGTTAGGAACTCTACCCGACCAAAACAAATAAGGCAGACCAGAAGAAACAAGCATGCATCTAACTTTCGCAAGCAAAGTTCTATTCATGCATTTAGCTATACCATTCTGTTGAGGTGTGTGCCTAACTGTTCTATGTCTATTTATGCCAGCAGATTTATCGAAATCATCAAAGACAACATTACAAAATTCCAAACCATTATTAGTTCTTAAAGTTTTAACATATTTATTTGCTTTGTTTTCAACAAGCAATTTCCATTCTTTAAACTTATCAAAAGCTTCATCTTTTGTTCTCAACAAATAAATCCACACTTTCCTAGAAAAGTCATCAATTATAGACAAAAAATACCTCTTACCTGATTAAGTTTGAGTCTTTGCAGGACCCCATAGATCAGCATGCACATATTCCAAAACAAATTCAGTTTTATTATTACTGCTCAAGCTGAAACTGATTCTATGTTGTTTACCCAGCACACAATTTTCACAAAAGTCAAGTTTACTTATCTTATCTTTACCAAACACATCAATTTTGTTCAGATAATATAAGCATTTTTCACTAATGTGTCCTAGTCTCTCATGCCATAAGCTAGTTTTATCATGAACTAAAGCAATAGAAAAATTACTGGTATTTACACAGGTTTTCCGAAGTAAAACATACAATCCATTTCTTCTAACACCTTTCATTAAAACTAAAGATCCTTTAACTATTCTCATTGTGCCTTTTCCAGTTTTACTAGATAACCCTGATTCGTCTAACATGCCAATAGATATCAAATTTCTTTTTAATTTAGGTACATGTCTTACTTTAGTTAAGGTAATAGTAGATCCATCATCCATTATTAACACAACATTTCCAATACCACTGATATCACAGGATAGATCATTACCAAATAAAACTTTACCAGAATCAGTTTTAGAATAAGATTGAAAAGCATTTATGTCAGGACACATGTGAAAAGAACAGCCAGAGTCTAAAACCCATTCATTTACATCCATTGAAGATGAAACAACCCAAACTTCACCAAAATCAATATCCGCAGAAATATATAGACCACCATTATCAAAACTATTGTTATTACTTTTATTTTTTTCTCATCCTTTTTCTTCTTAAAAGTCTTTTAAATAATGTCCCTTTTTCTACAGTAGTAACATTTCCTGTTGTTTAATTTAGACTTAGGCCGAATTACTTCTAGACTTAGGTCTAAAACTATTATTATTGAACCGATTGAAAGTTTTAGTAGGTTTTCTTCCTCTAATACTAAGCCCTTCATTTTTATTTTCAGCTTTTAATTCAAAATCTTTAGCTTTAAGAGCATTAACAATACTATCAACAGTCAAAGTATCTCTACCATATTTTAAAGCATTTTTCACATCTTTATAAACATTAGGCAGAGAGTTCAATAATATAACATCACATTTTTCATCAGAAAAAGTTTCATTACAGTTTGACAAATTCATTATTAGATGGTTAAACAAGTCAATATTAACATCTAAATCTTTATTAACATCCATACGAAAGCCAAAAAATTGCTCAAGTAGAAATATTTTATCAGGAAGAGATTTAGTCAAAAAAAGTTGTTCTAACTTAGTCCATAATTCAGAGGTAGTTTTAATACCTTCCACTTTTCTTAACACAGTATTAGACAGATGTAAGATAATAGTACTAAAAGCTACCTCATCCATTTCAAACATTTTGTCATTAGAAGTGCCAGAATTATACGTACCATCAATAGCTTTGGCCACCCGTAATTGTACCAGAGTGGCTCTCACCTTCTTTCTCCAAATGAAGAAATCTCCCTTACCATCGAAGATCTCAACTTCAATTTTTGAAGTCATAATAGCAGAAGGCAATAAAGAGAAAGATTGGAAAAAAAACCACACAGATAATTGACAGTTGTAAAACAAATTTAGCAAGTAATAAAAGGAAACAAAAAATCGCAGGAAAAAATGAAACAGATTCAGAGTATTTAAAGAAAAACATAAACGAATTCAGTAAGATAGAGAAATAGATTTAGATGTAATATACGAAAACAAATTCAAAACAAATAAAGAACCATAAACATATTCTTTGTAAAAAATAAAGAAACAAATTCAGAATAGACTAAGAAACAAATTCAGTTAAAGAACAAAGTTAGAGAAACACACTAAACCTTTCGTTATCGGTACCTTAGGACCTTCCAGAGAGTGGTAAAGCCTAGGTTACAGTAAACCAGAAAATAAAAAATTTCAGAATGCTTCTTCATCACAGAAGAAAAACTTTGACTCACAAAACTTCTAAAAACTCAATTCTCCAAGATTCACCGATTGACCAAGGGCTCTGCCACAGACGGTTGTCCTAGTTTATTCGACACACGAAAGGCCAACCCTAAGATCTGAGAGCAGATCTTCACAAAGAAAAACTTAACACAAAGTATCTGAAAAATCTTTACGAACCTACCCAGATTAAAATCTATCAGAGCCTTCTCAGATTTTCCAAAAACTACACTAAGTACGTCACTAAGAACAATAAAGAACCCCTAAGAGACAGAGAGGATTCTAAGAACCAATAACAAAACAGGACTTAACCAAATTCTAGAAACCCTAAAGCTCTAATACCAATTGTAAAAGAAAAATAGCAAAAATAGTAAATCACACACGATTTAACGAGGTTCACCAGATGAATCTAGATAAGTCCTCCATGCTCTGTTTTCAGAGCCTATGCTAAACCTTTATTGAAAAAGTGTTTACACAAAATAGTCTACAAAACGTAAACCAAATCACAAACCTCCAATTACAAACAGATTACCAGAATCTTAAGATATCACAAAGATTTCTACATTAAGCAAATCAAAATGAGAAAGGAAGAAGATGAAGATTACAGAAAACTCGGATGAACACATAGAAAACACTATTTGCCTCTCTTCCTCTTTTCTCTAACACAATTGATCGATCTCCTGCTACAGTGCCAACATAACAATATATATGTCTCGCAGTAACTAGGGTTAGGCTTTGTATAAGTGAAACGATATCGCACAGAGCATGGGCCTTGAACCGGTATAAAAGCAACAGGGCTGAAGATTAGATTTAACCCAGTAACATAAAACGACATCAGCATTAGTGAAACGGCAACCTGCAAATATAAGGTTTACATAATAACAAAATATATAACTATTAAGGATTATATAATTGTTTATTATTTGAATTAAAGTTTTTAAAACATAAGTTGTTTTGTTTTCTAATAGCCATAGTTCTATACACTTTTGTAAAAAGCTTGTTTTTCATGAACGTTCCAAACAAATTCAGGTAAAGTACCATTTTATAAGGGATTTAATTTCTAAAAAAAAATTAGACTGGAAAAAATACCAACTGAATATAATTATGTTAATATGGGTACTAAAGTTTTTTATGTTGGCAAGTTTAAAACTTGCAAATTTTTACTCCGAATAAGAGTAAATTAATTTAAGCGATGCACTTAATTTACGTGCTGAGAATGTAATTTTTTGCATGTTGCTATATTATAATCTGTTGAATTAGGTGAAAAATTGTTGTATTTAATTCACAAGCTTTAATATTTTTTTGTGGAACAATGACGTTTGATGTTTCTGGGTCTTATTTGTTATGCAGGCCTTAGCTAGTGGTTGTCTTGTGCTGGCCCATTCATGGTTTCACGGTTTCATTCCTTGCAACCTGGCCTAACTCGCATATGTTCAGTATTATTGGCACATGACAGTGGCATGACTTGTTATTCTCTTGTATATACGTTATGTTCTCTAGGATTTGTGTATCCAGTGTGTTTTGTGTGAGGCTGTGCCATTCTCTCTTTTTCCCCATTATCTATTTGCCTAGGGTTAAAGTTTCGTCTGAGTGAGTTGCAACGAAAGCTTTCTAGTTTTTTTTTTGCGTTTGTAAGAGAGAGTTTTAGATATTGTCGGTGATGAGTTTGTAATCTCTGCACTATTTCAATAACATAGTAACTGATCTCCATAGGAGCTGAGGACGTAAACAATTGCCAAATTTCGTAAATCTTTGTATTCTTCGTTTTTACTATTTTGATATCTTTTTTAATATCATTAAAAAGTAACAGGCTCTATAACTTTTAAATGCACCGGCCGATGTAGGAAATTGCGCTTTTGAAATCGTTTGGGAAAAGTCATTGNTAGAAAGGCTCTATAACTTTTAAATGCACCGGCCAATGTAGGAAATTGCGCTTTTGAAATCGTTTGGGAAAAGTCATTGAAGTGTGAAATTGACGGAGATAACCTGTTTGTTAAACTCTAAATAGAAAAGGCCCACTGTATCCTTTAGCTATTGCAATTTTACTTTTAATTAATTAATAAAATTTTCTTAGTCCATCAAAGCTCGCTTAGTAAAAAAATTTATTCAAGGCCACCTTGTTGTTGAATCCTAAGCTACGTCCCTGCATGGAGAGAAGTTTTTTTTTTTGGTAAATATGGAGGAGAGAAGTTTGCTACGGAGAATAAAATAAAATAAAACATATTAGAAAGGGCATTTTAGAAAATTAAATTATGGACTGCGTACATAGTGCTTTTTTTTGTTACAATTATAACTTCCCCATAAAAATTTCACCTCTAACCCAGACTCATTTCAAAACCCCATCTATTTGAACCCAATGTATTGGAGAAGCTTAAAGCCCAACTTCTTAAAACCCAAAATCAATGGTTTTACTTATTTCTCCATTATTTTTCTTTTAGAAAATGTCCTTTCTTTTTCTATATCTCTTATCACTATACCATTTTCATCAACAACAAAAAAATTCACTATATCATTATTTATTAATATTAGAGTAATAATATGAAGGTAAACTTGGCTGTATTTTTTACTTGGAACAGAGGATCTTAAACTCCTTAAAATGAATATATTGCATATTTATTGGTTTTGCAACTTTTCATTGAATTGTCATATCTAAAGCAAAATGTTTAAAAAAGAAGAAATGATTGCCCTTTTTGAACAAGCTGCATCTTTGATATCTTTCATCTTAAACCTGTTTGCCAATATATAGATGATGACCAATTTTGATATGTCTATTATATTCCCATATAATTGAATGTGGCTTTTTGTTTAGGGTTCAGGATTGTTCAACAGTAAAAGCCAGTCCAATTTTTATACATGTAAATACAAAAGTTAAAATTTGAATTTTAATAGTTCTATTTGGATTTAAGTGATCTTTTCTGCTGCTACCGTAGAGAAAAAATTTCTAGTGACATAGACTTCCAATATAGACTCCTACTAAATTGAAAAGACGTTTAAATTTAACCCACTCATTACATAATTTCTTACTTATAAGCCAGATTATTATTTTTTTTTGGATAAAAAAAAAAATATGGCTTTTTGTTATTTTTTCTAATTGGGGTCCATATGATGGGAATTTTTTTCTTTTCTTTTTCTTTTTCTTTTTGTGGTGAATCCCATATGATCGGAGTTGTTTTGAGGTTGATATATATATGAGTTGTTTTGAGAATGATATATGTATATGTGTGTGTGTGGGTGTGTGTGTGTATTCTTGGACAATGTCTTACTTAAATTATCACAATCGGTTGATATTCTTGGACGATTCCGATACCAGCACCGGATAAGGAAGGGGATTGGATTCTTGGATTGTGAGAACCGGACTAGGATTTCTAATTCTTCTCCAAGCTCTTCTGCGGTTGTGCTTTCATTCCTCTCCCTTCGTCTTCTCCTTCGCGGCAGCACCAGAACACCAAACTCCAGCTCCAGCTCTTCCTCTTCTCCCTCCACAGGTTTCTGCATTTTTTTTTCTCTTCAGATCTGGTTTTTTTCTATGGATTTTTTATTTTGAATGTTTGTTTGCTCCTGTGGAAATTGTTCCCTTTGTTCATCATCTTTATCGTCAATTTCCAGTTATGTTTCTGTTTTGATTTTTTTAAGAAGCAATTATAAAAAATAAAATAAAAATTCAAAGCAGACATGGGGTTTAGCTGCAGCAGCTTCTTCCTCGCAAATACCCAACAAATCTCTGTTTTCTGAAAACAGTAATTAAAAATAAAACTGAAAAACTTATAAATCCACCGAACTTTAAGCAGTGGAGCTTTCAAATCCCATTCTCAAGTATATCCGATCTTCACATCTACACATTCTCTTTTCAGTTAATCAGCCACATCTACAAGCATTTCATTTTTTCTTCATTTCTTTCATTCTTGCTTTCTTTCTTTCTTTCTACTTCTCAATGTCTGAGCTCCGCAATAGATTATGGCAAATGTAGTCTCCCCCTTGACGCCCTCCACCTGTTCAATGAAATTACTCGCAGAGACGGTGTTGATTGGGCTTCAATTCTCACTTTTGCAAGCAAGGTTTGGTGGTTTCTCCTCTTTATTTTGCAAGCAATAGCCAAGCTTGGTTCTTGAGCTTCTTGAACATATTTTTGGTCTATGCTCTGCTTCTCTTTTAGTTATTTATTGATTCTTCTAGATGTTGCTTTAAGTTTGTAGTTGTTTGGTTGTTTTCTGATATTTATGGAGTTGTTTGGTAGTTATATTTTCCTCTACTTATAAATATTGAGACAAGAAATGAATTATAGGCAGTGGATGTTGTCAACAGTTGATGTTTACTTATAGGCAACATGTTTTTTAATGAATTATATAACATGTTTATGAATCCTATTTTGATCCTATTGTTCATTTAGAGGCTTTTTGTTTGGTTTTGATAAATTTGCTAGTAGAATAGCATGGAGAGTAAGATTAATTACCAATTTGTATACTGTTAATTACTTGAAGTTCGATAGGCTTGATCTTGTCAAGTAACAAGTCATATTTGTTAAAGGATGCTGAATTACATGGCATTTCTAGGACTGTAGTACCAGATTCTACGCTAACATATGTATGACTATTGTTACCATTGGCACTGGATCTGGTTTACCAAGTGTTGTTTTCATTACCATTTGCATTGGATTTTATACAAATATTTCATATTTCTACCAAAAGAGCATTCACTATGAGGACTGTATGTGTGATCTGTGTAGCTCTTGAAGTTTGTTTATGTAAATATTTGCAGAAATCTATGGCCAATAAAGCGGAAGGAGATCAGAAGGAGCCAGTAAATGAACAGGTAGTTGCAAATAAGTATGGTGCTATGAGGTCTGAGCTCAACCAGATATACTCAAAAATCACAGAATTGGAGATAGAAGTAAGTGAACACTCATTGGTCATTAATGCCATTCAACCACTTTACCAATCCAGGCGGTGCTACTGAATGATTGGAGGTGTGCTGGTGGAGAGAACCATCAAACAGGTCTTGCCTGCCCTGCAGCGCAACAAAGAGGGGCTTGAGGAAGTTATTGCCAGATTCAATGCTTTGGCAAAGAAGGAAATTGCTGAATTTCAGGCCAAATACAAAATTAGGATAAAAAAACGCTGATAGTGAGGTAAAGGATGAAAGTGGCCAAAAGAGGGTTCTGCTCAAGGAGTCCTCGTAGGCCCTGCAACCGGAACTGAGTGACTGGTTTTAGATTGTTGAACTTGTTTGACAAACAGTCATTCTGCTTTGGTCTCAAAGGAATTGGGGATTGTGGTGTTTGGTTGATAAGGTTGGTAGAGTCTGGCTTTGTATAGCTGAATGTGAGATATTGGGGTGAATGGAGTCATTTTTGGAGATATTGCATTCAACTCTAGAACAGAGAATTAAACCATTGGTTTTATTGATTTATTTCCCTGTCTCGGCTCGGCAATAGTTATGTTGGGGAGCAACTCTCACTCTCTATTTGAAATAGATAATGGGTACTGAAAATACTGTTTTGCAGTCTGTCTTTGTCAACCTTTCTGTTACCACACTTATATTTCTTTTATACAAAATATGAAACCAACCTATATATAAAAAAATATTTGGTAAAATATCATTTCAAGAATGAGCTTTAGGCACTAGTTTTATTTTAATTGTTAAATTTTATAATAATTAAGTATAGAAACCAAACAAAATTTATTAAAATAACATTGAACTTATCTTCTTATAGATTTTTATAAACACTTATATTGAAAAAAAAGAAGGGCAATTTGTCAAATTACTAGAATCCCAGAGCAATGTACGACAGAGGTGGAAGAACAAGATGGATTTTTCTCTTCTTCTTTTTTTTACAATAAACAAGATGAATTTTTCTCAACTGTAGTTTTTCTTTTTTCGCTAAATAAAGATTTTACATAGAACCAAAAACGGCTTACAACAAGCATCAAGCCAACCTAGCTTATGTTGAAGGAATATTCTCCGAGTCTTTGGCCAAGCATAACATAACAGATCGAGGATATAAATCCTATCTCACAAAACCAGAAAACTCATGATTAGCTCCCTATTTTGCTATCTCATGGGCTAGCTAATTAAATTTCCTTTTACACCAAGTAAAACAAAAAGTATCAAAATAGCTACAATTTCTTCTAATATCATTAAGAGCCGGCTTTAGGGACCAATGAAGGTTCTCAGAATTTCCCGTCTGCAGGCACTTCACAATATTTTTGGCATCAAACTCAAAAATAATATTTTTCCAGCCATTGTTGATGCACTAACTGATGGCTTGTTGGATAGCCATAAATTTGGCTATACAAGGATAAGAATTATTGAGGATGCAAACCCGAGCATCAATCACATGGCCAATGTCATTTATGGCCACCTGCCCCATGAAACTCCTACTTCCCCGAATGGCTGCATCAGTATTTATCTTGATGCTTCCCCTTGAAGGTGGTTTCCAGCCCTCAACATCATTTCCATCAATAAGCAAATTTCTCACATTATCCATCTTTCCAAAAGCAGTTTTAAATTCCATGAATTTATTTCTCACAACCTTAATTGAATTCTCAAAGGAAGCACCTATTTCCTTGAAGAAAATTTCGTTACGAACCCACCATATATGTTCCATGATAATAGCACAATACAAAACAAGGTCTTCATGATCTTCCTTTAACAGAGTGGAGTGTGGCCCCGGGCACCAGATCACATTTAGATAGTCATTTCACTCAAAATTCGGTTGTTCCCTCCACTGAATTCCCCAAGGGGCAGTGAACCTTAAGCCTTTTGCGAATTGGCACTTAAAGAAGACATGAACCTCATCCTCCAGACAATCACAACCATGCAAACACCTTAAATCAGGAACTATAATTCCTCTTCTATCTAGGTTCACTCGAAGGCTAAGACCTTTATGAGCTATCTTCCAAATTAGTAGTTTTTGTCTCTCATGTAATTTGCTATTCCATAAATTTCTCCACCATATTAGAGGCCTTTCATTTCCCTAATTATCTACCCAATAGAATGACTTAACTGAAAACTCCCCCCCATTCTTGTTTTGCACCCGGATCAATTTGTCCTCTTCATTACTCTTTGCCCAAAACATTTGGCAAATATCTTGAACTGATTGCCGGCTGAAAAGGTCCAAAAGAATAGCAATGTTCCAGTCACCCTGCTCATTTTTCAAAGACTGAATCATAGCATGTCTTGAAAGCATGTTTTCATTCCTCGGTTTTGGTTTGAAATCTGGTGAGTCCAGGATCCAGGGATCCTCCCAAATATTTATCATGTTCCATTTCCTGACCTGATAACAAAGACCTTTCAGCAGCATGGCCCGAGTACTGAGAATGGCCGGCCACAAGGTTAAGCAGTTTTTCTTCTTTCTACACTTCATAAAAGTAGACCAAGGGAAATATTTTGCCTTGATGGCCTTAATCCACAGTTTGTTACTATTTTGAGCTAGCTTCGATCCAATCTTTCCAAGCAACGCTGAGTTCATGTCTTTCAATCTTCTCATTCCTAGGCCTCCACAATATTTTGGTTTACACAGATTTTTCCAAGCCACCGAAACCCACCCTTTCTTCTCAGACATTTCACCTCTCCATAAAATGGCCCTTGACATCTTTTCTATCTCATCATATATACCCAAAGGTATCTTGGCAGTAGCCATAGCATGGAGAGGAATTGAGGCAATCACATGATTTACTAAAGTTTTCCTTGCTGCTTGTGAAAGCAACTTTGCTTTCCATCCTTCAAAGCGATTGGCAATCTTTCTTCTTATGTGTTCAAAATCCTCATTTCTTCGTTTACAAGGAAAAAGATTATTTCCTAGGTATTTAATATTCTGTTTTACCTCCTTCATGTTTAGATAATTCTTAATTGCCGCTTTAAGTCTTCCATGTATGTTATTCGAGAAAAAGCATCCAGATTTTGTCGGGTTAAAACTCTGCCCCGTCCATAAGCAAAAGCGCTCAAGGCAATTCAGCACTTTTGAAGTTTGCTCGATAGTAGCCTTACAAAAAATAAGAATTTTGTTTGCAAAGAATAGATGAGTTATGGTGGGAGCATTCCTCCCAATCTTGATACCCTGTATTTCTCCATTATTTTCCATTTTTGTAATCATTCTTGAAAGAATTTCCAGAAAGATCACAAATAAGAAAAGAGAGATAGGGTCTCTTGTCTAATTCCTCTCTCCATAGGAATATTCCCGAAGCATGAGCCATTGAGAAGCGGCTTCAGATTAACAGAAGACAAGCACCTGAAAATTAGCCTCCTAAAGCTATCATCAAAACCAAACGCCTCAAGCATTTGAAAGAGAAAAAACCAATTAACCCGGTCATAGGCTTTCTAGAGATCAATCTTAATGCGGACAAAGCCACTAACTCCTCTCTTCTTTTTCATAGAATGGATTATTTCTTGAGCCAGAATTGAGTTTTCTCCGATCCATCTACCCGGGACAAAAGCTGCTTGATTAGGAGACACAAGATTTTGCAAGAGGGGACGTAGCCGTTAAACTAGAATCTTCGAGAAGGTTTTATACAATGTGTTGCAAAGAGAAATTGGATGAATTTGGTTGAAATTTGGTTTGATTTTGGTAAGAGCATCAAAAAGGAATCATTCATACCTTGGGGAAATATACCATGCTTGAATATGTTTTGGATTGTTATTGTGACATCATTTCCCACTATATTCCAGAAACGTTGAAAGAACACAGCCAACATACCATCATGGCCCGGAGCCTTGGTCAGATGAAAACTGCTAAGAGCTTCGAAGATTTTCTTACTATCCGGAATCGCACTTAATACTTGGTTCTGAGCTGTCGATATAACTGTTGGGATAAGGTCTCTCAGGCAAAGACATTGCTCTAAATGGTTTAGGAAGGTTTGGGTGGTCAAGACAGAGGTTTAGAAGGATTGGCACATGATTTGACTAAATAGCATTGAGATGGACAACACCTGCATTTCCAAAAGAAATTCTCTAGTCGGTGCTTACCATGACCCAATCAAGTTTCTCTCTAATATTGGACCAGCCACCCCTTCTATTACACCACGTGAATGTATTCCCACTGAATCCAATGTCAATACCACTTACCTCATTCAGAAAACTTCTAAGGAAAAAATAGTTCTTCTTCGTGACTTCACGTCCTCTGCTTTTCTCAGATTGATCCAACACTTCATTAAAATCCCCTATACATGCCCAGGAATCCGTTCCATATCTTACCAGTTGTCCCATAGTATTCCAAAATTCATTACTTCTTATTCTTTCCTTCAGGTAGCAGCAAGCCCAAATAGTCCACACACCTCCCCCTGTTTTTTTATTTTAATTCCCATAATCCACTTGGATTTGTAAATTTTCATAACCCAACGTATTTTTTACTCTCTCCAATCTATTTTTTGCTGCTTTAGTTTCACATAGAAAACTCCCTTCGGGGAATGTTTCTGAATTAAGCCTCATAAGGCCTGAACTGTCGTGGTTTTCCCCAGCCCATGATTAGAATTTCATGGCTGTGGTGGGGCCATGGTCTGGCCCGCCTCCTCAGCCGTGAAAACTTCCTTCAAGGATTCCTCTTCTTGGCTCTCTGTAACACCCCGTCCCGGAGAAAATATTGAAATTTCTCAAAGTTGACCGAGTTGACCAAGTTTGACCAAGGAAGGGCTTGGGGTTGACTTTTTGTGTGAGCATGCTATGGTTTTGACCGTAGTACCGTTGCGTAGAGCTAGTCGATACGAGTTTGTAGACTAGTAGTACGCTCAATTCTGAGTTAAGACCGAGAAGTTATGGCAGAAATAACATGAAGGGCATTTTGGTAATTTTGCTGTGGCAGGCTGCCTTTAACAAATTTATCCAGAAGGATCTGGAGGAGAGGCACGCGCAGAGCACACGCACGGCCAGCCCCCCCTCTCGCGCAGCCCCCCCCCCCCCTTTCGCGTGACTTCCGACCGCCCGGCTTCACCAGCCACGGTCAATTTCCGGCCAGATCAGGCCGGAAATCACCCGGGAAATGACGCCGCCGACCCCCTCTCTCCTTTGGCACCGGTGGCTCGCCGTGATGGGGTCCAAATCGCCGGGAAAAGCGAGAAATCCGGTCAGCTGNCCAGCCCCCCCTCTCGCGCAGCCCCCCCCCCTTTCGCGTGACTTCCGACCGCCCAGCTTCACCAGCCACGGTCAATTTCCGGCCAGATCAGGCCGGAAATCACCCGGGAAATGACGCCGCCGACCCCCTCTCTCCTTTGGCACCGGTGGCTCGCCGTGATGGAGTCCAAATCGCCGGGAAAAGCGAGAAATCCGGTCAGCTGTATTTTCGCGATTCGCTGGATTCCGGCGGAGTTAGGCCGGTCCACTGCCCGGGAAAGGTTCGCCGGGACCTCCTCTCCCTTTCCCCACCTTTTTTGGGCCGTGAAACGCCGTGATGTCGCCGAAAAAATTTGTAAAGCCGACGGACCCGTTTTCCTCCGATCGCCGGACTCCGGCGTGTTTCCAGCGGTGGGTGTGGTCCCTTTCCCCTATTTTGGACCTCCCGAAGCTAATTCCGGTCTCCGTTCATCTCGAAGCTCGCTCGTGTGGACTGCGTGATTTGAGGGTGCTCGGCCGCCGCTTCCCGGCCATTTTTCGGCCGCCACCGGCGGCGGTTGGACGAGGTAAAAATACGGTTGTACGCTACTCCTTTCAAGCTTCGTTTTGACATATAATTCGAATGTTAT